>BLSH010365507.1:495788-507961 GCA_018402905.1 Glandirana rugosa
GGGGGAAGGTGAGGGAATAGGGGGGGATGGATAGAAAAAAGCAAAGAAGGAAAAGAAAGAAGGGGACAACCTCACCTAAACAGATTTACATTAGTCAATGCCTCCTGTCTTTATAGTCAATAGCTCTCAGGCAGATATAGAGGGGTACAACAAATTTCCATACACAGAGGTATGGTCGTAGTCACATAGCATCTTAAAGAGATGCCAGTAAAGACAATATAAAAAAAAGGACAATGTATAAATATAAATATACAAAGAAGCTCCTTTTATATACAGTATATATATATATATATATATATATACATACACAGTTGTATGCAAAAGTTTAGGAACCCCTGACAATTTCCATGATTGTCATTTATAAATATTTGTTTGTTTGGATCAGCAATTTTATTTTGATCTATCAAATAACTGAAGGACACAGTAATATTTCAGTAGTGAAATTAGGTTTATTGGATTAACAGAAAATGCGCAGTATGCATCAAAATGAAATTAGACAGGTGCATAAATTTGGGCACCCCAACAGAAAAATCACATAAATATTTAGTAGAGTCTCCTTTAGCAGAAATAACAGCCTCTAGATGCTTCCTATAGCCTGTAATGAGTGTCTGGATTGTGGATGAATGTATTTTCTATACTGGCCAAAGGTTGGCCAGTATAGAACAGAGTTGTTGGTGTTGAGCAGAATACTATGTGGCAAATCTCATAATGGTTTGATCCTTGTCCTTGTGATTAGGTTTGTATAATAGGTCCCTGTGAGATTGCCGCAGCGCCCTATTATAAGCTTTGTGCAAAAGGGATTTGGAATATCCTCTTTGTAGTAATCATTGTTGTAAAATCTTAGCTTGACATTTAAAGTCATTGGGGTGTGTACAGTTTCTTTTCAACCTGGTGTACTGAGCGTAGGGGATACTGTGAATTAATGTCCGTGGGTGACCACTGGAGGCATGTAACATTGTGTTGCCTGCGGTGTTCATGCGATACAACGAGGTTGCGAGACAGTTTTCCAGGTATTTGGAAATTTGTAAGTCAATGAATGAAATGGTTTCATATTGACTGGAGACCGTAAATTTGAGATTAAATCTGTTGTTGTTTAAGAGATGAACAAAAGACATCAGCATTTGTTGGGTGCCTGTCCATATAATGAAAATGTTGTCTATATAGCGTAACCATAAGGACGCATGGCAAGTATATTCGCTTAGTAGTTCATCTGAAAATATGCCACGTTCCCACTCCCCCCCAGGTACAGGTTGGCGTAGGACGGTGCACAACAAGGGCCCATGGCCATGCCCTGCACCTGGAGGTAGTGGGAGCCATCAAAGGTAAATCAATTATGTGTCAATATAAACAATAACAGTCTCAAAATGAAATCATTGAAAGGCCATTGATGATGACGCCCAACTCATGAGGGATGCTCGAATACAATGCTTCGACATCCAAAGTCACGAGTAGGGCATCGGGAGGAACCACCATTTCTTCAATCTGTTTAAATAGTTCTACCGTATCCATGACATAGGATGGTAGACTGGTCACGTGAGACATGAGGAAAAAGTCAATTAGTCTACTGGCATTCTCAGTTAATGACCCAATGCGTGACACAATGGGTCTGCCAGGGGGGGCAATGCATGTTCTTATGTACCTTGGGTAGTGAATGAAAGGTTGCCTGCCGTGGAAATTTAGGGTTCAAGTAGTCATAGGGGTCTTGGTCTATCAATCCTCTTTGGTATGCCTCACCTATCAGTGATTTGCATTCGCTTTCAAATCGCACAGTGACAGAGGCTGAGATTGACCGATACCAAGACCGGTTTGACAAAATTTCAGTGCACATCCTAACATATTGTTCCCTGGTTTGAAGGACAATGTTTCTGCCTTTATTGGCGGGCTTAATCACCAGGTCAGGATGATTCCGCAACCCAGAGACCGCACGCATGTTTGACGGAAAGATTCTCCTGAGTAGGATCAAGGACTGTGGCTACCAAAAAAGCCCAAATGTGAGAATTAGTGGTGAGTTCAGGAAACTTACTCGATTTGGGTTTGAATTTCCTTCCCAAGGAAGTTGCTGGGGGCTGGGTGTTGTGTCAGTAGGAAGTGTCGCTGTTGGTTCGGCAGGGGCACTAATCTTGTTGGAGTTCTCCTTTTTCTTAATTTGGCCTCTTTACATTTCGGGAGCTTGTCTGTGAAATGTCACCCTTGACATCTGGTAGTATGACTGTATATACCACTAATTGATCTTGCACATAGATATAGCCGTGCGATTCTCTTCTTTTCTACCCCATTTTTGAGTACTTAGGACATTTCCCCACATCTACATGGTGCTCTTTCTCTTTGTGGTGGTGCGCTCACTGGATGGTCATGGCATTTTCTATTGTGTTCAATACACATTTACTATCTTTTGCAATATATTTTCTGATGACTAATATCTGTATATTTAACATGTAGATACTTACTGTTATATTGTTTCCAATCTTTAGTAACAGAGCAATTGGTTTCCAAAGAAGCGAAGTGTCATGAAACATGTAGGGCTGTTCTGTACACTATGATTCATATCTACAGAGTGACCATTGCCACCAGGTTGTTTGGTGTCCACTTTTCTGGAGATATTAGAAAAGTATTGATATGTATTGTACAACCCTCTCTTTTTGTATACTTATTGTTTTCATGATAAAAATCTTTTGTAATCAATAAAAATATTTTCTAATTTTAATATAACCAGTGCCTATAAAGTCCATCCTTTTCCTGATTTTTTTTCAATGTACTGTATATTAGAACGTGGCACTTTGCTACTTAGCCTGCACATCTGTTAGGCCATTATGGGTTTTAAGTGCAGTTACCCCCAGACTTTGTTTACAGTTCAGTAATGATTACACAAAGCATGTAAGGACAATATGTTTATCTCCTGTTGTGTCTGGGGGAGAGAGAACACACATTCTTTGCATTTATAAGGCTGTAACTTATCCTGCCCTGCTGTGTGTGACTGAGTAGTGTGTCTGCCTGCAGAATGAGGGGTGTGATTTATGTTGAAGTGGGCTTGTTCACATTTATATGTACAGGCCTAGTGCACCTCCCACATTCATTGCAATATGCAATGCGTGATGGCAAATGTAGTCTGAGGACAGTGTCAAATAACACCCTCCCTGGCAGAATACATGATGCAATTTTTGAATTGCAGAGCTGACTTCCTGAAAATTCAATTCGTATTTTTCACTTCAATGGTAAGGAATTTCACAAATGTAATAACTGCTTAGTGTTTTGTGTATGGTAGTGTACTAATGGGGGATTCCGGAGTTCTGCTTTAATGAATAGAGTCCCTTGTGCTGGTAGCTGCTATGTTCATCTTCTTCCTCTGCTGACCCTTGGGTACCCCCACAGCTAGGACTTTCTGGTGCTTCAGTGGTTAATTAGAGCCACTGGACCTATCATGGGCACTCATCAAAAGCTCAGACTATTCCTACTTTTTCCACCCTCCTAATACATTAATAGAAGCTCTACTATTGCTTCCTGTAATAAAAATGCTCTATGAATGAAGGACAGGTGGATAAATTAAAGGCTTGCCTCCTTCATTCATACAGTGTTTTTCATTGCGGGAAGTGACAACATCATCATACTTTATTAAAGTGGTGGTAACCCAAAAAAAATGCTCTTGTTCCTTTAAAACAGGGATATGCAATTAGCTGACCTCCAGATGTTGCAGAACTACAAGTCCCATGAGGCATAGCAAGACTCTGACAGCCACAAACATGACACCCAGAGGCAGAGGCATGATGGGACTTGTAGTTTTGCAACAGCTGGAGGTCTGCTAATTGCATACCCCTGCTTTAAAACATGATTTATAGCACACTGCTTGTGCCGTGTAATTTGTCCCACTGTATGATGAAAAATATCTGGTTGATCCTGCCTGTTCCTATGTCCCCCTGTGTGTGCTGAACACAGTAATCATGGTTTCTGATCCATGATACTGTGGCCAGTTTACGTGCCTCTGTCATCCCGCTCTCTGCTGTGATTCTCTCCCTCTCCCCCCTCCCTGCCTGTCAGCTCAGTAGTCTGTTTGGGAGCTGTTCTCTTCCCCGCCCCTCCGCTCCTGAGGCTATTCCTGTAATGTATGCATAGTGTATTAAAATCACTAGAATCCCCCCTGTTTTAGGCAGATATAAAGCACTATGTGCCAATTTTAAAAAATGATATTCCTAAATACCTTCTTGCACAGCTCCACTGTGCGGTCACATGGTCTCCCTCTGCTGGTCAGCTGACATCAGAAGGGAATCTCAGCCCCTCCCGGTGCTCTCCTTAGACCGCGGAAGGAGAGTGGAAGGGGATCACGTGACTGCACAGCGGAGCTGCGGAAAAAGGTATTTAGGAATATAATCTTTAAAAAATCGACACAGTAGTTTATACCTGCCTAAAACAGAGGGTAATCCAGCGATTTCAACTAGTGACTTAACATCCTCTTTAATGCATAATGCACACAGGTGTATGAAAATACTTCTATCTATACGGGCTTTTAAGGGAATATAGCATTTAGAAGTATATGCACATAAACTCACATTGGCTAGAATATTTTTATCCTGGTCAATGGAATTAATTCACACTGTGCACTTACATACATTTATGCCCATATGTGATTGCAGGCTTGGGGCACTTTTTTGTGCCCCTGAACACAGACTAAAATATGGACCTAAATACTACAATATGCCTGGACACATTGGCTGAAATAGACCAGCATTCAGAAGCATAAAAAAATTGCATGCAAAAGTGTTTTTTTTTCTTTTTGCTCATGCGTATGAGGCCATAGGGCCATGGGCATTTTAAAATACTCAAATAAATGCTGGCTTCTTCTGCCTTCAGCTGGAAGAAAAACCCCATGTAAAAAATGCTAATTTTGGCATATACAGTATCTCACAAAAGTGAGTATACCCCTCACATTTTTGTAAATATTTTATTATATCCTTTCATGTGACAACACTGAAGAAATTACACTTTGCTACAATGTAAAGTAGTGAGTGTACAGCTTGTATAACAGTGTAAAACTGATGCCCCCTCAAAATAACTCAACACACAGCCATTAATGTCTAAACCGCTGGTAACAAAAGTGAGTCCACCCCTAAGTGAAAATGTCCAAATTTGGCCCAAAGTGTCAATATTTTGTGTGGCCACCATTATTTTCCAGCGCTGCCTTAACCCTCTTGGGCATGGAGTTGACCAGAGCTTCACAGGTTGCCACTGGAGTCCTCTTCCACTCCTCCATGATGATATCATAGAGCTGGTGGATGTTAGAGACCTTGCGATCCTCCACCTTCCGTTTGAGGATGCCCCACAGATGCTCAATAGGGTTTAGATCCGGAGACAAGCTTGGCCAGTCCATCACCTTTACCCTCAGCTTCTTTAGCAAGGCAGTGGTCACTCTGGAGGTGTTTGGGGTCGTTATCATATTGGAATACTGCCCTGTGGCCCAGTCTCCGAAGGGAGGGGATCATGCCCTGCTTCAGTATGTCACAGTACATGTTGGCATTCATGGATCCCTCAATGAACTGTAGCTCCCCAGTACCGGCAGTACTCATGCAGCCCCAGACCATGACACTCCCACCACCATTCTTGACTGTAGGCAAGACACACTTGTCTTTGTACTCCTCACCTGGTTGCCACCACACACGCTTGACACCATCTGAACCAAATACGTTTATCTTGGTCTCATCAGACCACAGGACATGGTTCCAATAATCCATGTCTTTAGTCTACTTGTCTTCAAACTGTTTGCAGACTTTCTTGTGCATCGTCTTGAGAAGAGGCTTCCTCCTGGGACGACAGCCATGCAGACCAATTTGATGCCCTGTGTGGCGTATGGTCTAAGCACTGACAGGCTGACCCCCCACCCCTTCAACTTCTGCAGCAATGCTGGCAGCGCTCATACATCTATTTCCCAAAGACAACCTCTGGATATGACACTGAGCACTTGCACTCAACTTCTTTGGTCGACCATGGTGAGGCCTGTTCTGTGTGGAACCTGTCCTGTTAAACCGCTGTATGGTCTTGGCCACCGTGCTGCAGCTCAGTTTCAGGGTCTTTGCAATCTTCTTATAGCCTAGGCAATCTTTTTGTAGAGCAACAGTTTTATTTTTCAGATCCTCAGAGAGTTCTTTGCCATGAGGTGCCATGTTGAACTTCCAGTGACCAGTATAAGAGAGTTAGAGCGATAACACCAAATTTAACACACCTGCTCCCCATACACACCTGAAACCTTGTAACACTAATGAGTCACAAGACATCAAGGAGGGAAAATGACTAATTGGGCCCAATTTCAACATTTTCACTTAGGGGTGTACTCACTTTTGTTGCCAGTGGTTTAGACACTAATGGCTGTGTGTTGAGTTATTTTGAGGGAACAGCAAATTTACACTGTTATACAAGCTGTACACTCACTACTTTATATTGTAGCAAAGTGTCATTTCTTCAGTGTTGTCACATGAAAAGATATAATAAAATATTTACAAAAATGTGAGGGGTGTACTCACTTTTGTGAAATACTGTATATATTATGAGCATTTAGACACATATGGCATTCATAGGCAAATAGGCACTAGAATGGATTTATGCACATACATGTGCGTTCATATGTGCCCTCCTTTTTGAACATAAGTTCGGGGCATTTTTGCTCTAAATATATGAATCTAAAGGCTACAATGTACATGGACACGTTGGCTAATACAGAGCTGCTTTCATGCTTTCAGAGGCATACAAAAAGGAAAAAGAAAAATGCCTCCAAAATCAGTGCTTCTCTTCTGCATGTGTGCATTCGTTCTAAAAGTGAAAACACTCAATGCTGGTGACTTCTTTTTTTTTTTTTTAAAGCAAATGTTACTGATTCTCAGTGACATACATTTCAGACGTTGTTGTTCACTCTTGTTATTTAGACTCCACAGATCGACTGTAACATTTCTAATTATAAGAAGCTGACTACAATGGTAACATTAATTCCCAGGCTTTGTTAAAATGTGTTTACGCATTGTAAATTCTCTGAAGAACAAATTCATCAATGGCTCATGTTTTCCCCAAGCGATTTAAAGAACTCTGGATATTATGGTAGCCTATAGAGCACATTCATCAAACAGCAAGATATTTTAGACTCTGATTAATGAGCCCCACATAACACTTTGTGATCCAGTGTTATATTTTTTAATTTCTTGCTGAATTCACCTCTCAGCCTTTTGATCCAGTCTTGCAATTTTTACCCCTTAGAGGCCATTGTCTATACCTGACATTTTTGGACTGGGGACATGTTGATCTGATTAGTAAACCCCAAAAATATACTTAAAACATTCAATCAAGCATCACATATACTTGTTTTGTATTTTTTAAAAATAAAATGTATGTATTTCTTACAAGTTGATTGGAAATAAAATATGATTTGTACATAAAATGAAACACGTGTACATTTATGTATGCATGTAGATATTTATTTCCATTTTCTTGGTAAATGCTTTTTCTTAATGCTGTTCGAGCCTGTATGCTGCTGTATCATATGGTCATCGCTGGAGCTATGAGTAATGATAGGAACAGTATCCTGGCGTCATGCAATCAAGGAAATGCCTGCTGATGCCACCACTGTTTTTCTCTGTCAGCATAAAGGCACAGCATAGCATCCCCTGTAATATAGCTATATTTGGATTTATGTGAATATTTTACTTGTAGTTAGTTATATTTGCCATATATATAAATCTGTAACCATGTAACCTGTAACTACAGAAAGGAAAATTTTGCTTTTCTAAAAAAAAAATTAAAGAGCTTATGCCAGGAAAAAAAATGTATTTTTTTCCGATCATCCAATCACAAGCAAGCAGAAATCCTGTTTTTTATCCACCTAAAAAGCACCATGTTGCATCTTCTTACTTTCCAGACCATTTATCAGTTTTCAATGCGTGATAGCTTGACTGACAATTATTCTGTCGTCTAACACTATTTCTGAAATTAATTTCTATATTAAAGCCCACTGTTGCTTGATGTCACAAAACGTGTCTTGTCTCTGGAAGGATCCCAACTTTAAGGCCTGGATCCACCAAGATGCCTGATTGGCAGCTGGCTCGGTCTCCCTGGTCTTTAACCACTTCCAGCCCACCGTATGCAGAATGATGGCCGGGAAGTGGTTCAGTTATCCAGACTGATAACCTGTGATTGTGTGCCCACAGGGGGGATTGGGCGTGCAGCGTGGTGATCTGTGGTGTCCGATCGAGGTAAAGAGCCTCTGGCCAATCACAGTGTGAGCCAGGAAGTACCGGTAATTGTCTTTCCTCGGTTTGTAGTGACCGGGGGAGCCAATCGGCAGCTCTCCTGTCGGGGGGGGGGGTTGCTCGCTGATAATCAGAGCAATGATTATCAGCGCAGCCCCCATCAGAGATGCTCACCAAATCAGTGCCCATCAGTGCCCATCAAAATGCCAGTTAGTGCCCACCAAAGTGCCAATCAATGCCCGTCAAAGTGCCCATCAGTAACGCCTGTCAGTGCCCTTCACATATGCCAGTCAGTACCCATCAGTATTGACTGTCAGTGCCTCCTCATCAGTGTTGCCTATCAGTGCCATCTATTAGTGTCCATCAGTGCCGCCTATCAGTGCCCATCAGTGTTGTCTATTAGTGCCCATAAGTGCCGCCTATCAGTGCCCATCAGTGTTGCATATCAGTGTAGCCTATCGATGTCCATCAGTGCTGTATATCAGTGCTGCATATCAGTGCCACCTATCAGCGTCCATCAATTCTACATATTAGTGCCTCCTCATCAGTGCCCATCAGCGCCACCTTATCAGTGCCCATCAGTGCTGCCTCATCAGTGCCCATTAGTGCAGCCTCATCAGTGCCCATCAGTGAAAAAGAAAACAAAATTTTATAACTTAGAAAAACTTTTTTTCAAAAATGTTGGTGTTTTTTAGTTTGTTTAGCAAAAAATAAAAAACCCAGTGGTTATCAAATACCACCAAAATAAAGTTATATTTGTAGGAAGAAAATTATAAATTTTTTGTTTGAGTACAGTGTTGTATAACTGTGCAATTGTCATTCAAAGTGTGACAACGCTGAAAGCTAAAAATTGGCTTGAGCAGGAAGGGGGGAAAGTGCCCAGTATTGAAGTGGTTAAAGACATAGATAGCTCTAAGGCAGAAGGCAGACCCTTTCATCAGGATGAAGATCTACTGATAATGAACAGAGAGATTGGAACATCAAAAATATCAGTGGCCTAAATAGCGTCTGTAAAATACCTCTGTGATTTTCATCCGTAAACGATGATTCTCTGATTGCAGTCCTTCTAGTCGGGAAGTACTGGCTTGATTAACGCTGGTGACTGATGTTGATGTCTTTGAATCTTCTTTTTTTTGATTGTGCGTGAACTGAAACCTCCTGTTCTGAGTTGCTGCATCAGGATTTGTCCGTAAGGTAATTAACTGTGAAAATTAGATAATAATTTAGAACACATAATACTGAGGCATAATTCAATACATATAAGCTCTTGTTAAAAGGTAAGTGCTATATTATGCAAGCAATTTGGGTCAATTGCTGCAGCCTGCCGTGAGTGCATGGCTGGTGTTCTCGATGGACATAAGCAACATCAAATATTTATGCAAATAAACATTTCAATTATGCATTAATAAATCTAGCAAGTTATTTTTTTTAATAATGGCAGTAACAAAATTGATTTTTTTTTTGCTTTCTCCTTGAGTAAGTCCAACACATGAACATTCATCTAGAAACATTAATATGGTTTATTTTTTTCAAATTGGTCTCCTATTAGAGGGTAATATGATATCAGAAAACATACATAAAGGCGTTGAAAAAATAATAAAGATGACAGCCTATAATAGGGTTGATTTACTAAAACTGAACAGTGCAAAATCTGACACAGCTCTACATAGAAACCAATCAGCTACCAGTTTTTTTTTGTTTTGTTTTTGTTATCAAAGTTTGAATTTAGAAGCTGATTGGCTATGCACCAGATTTTACCCTCTCCAGTTTTATTAAATCAACCCCAATGCCAGGCAATCGTGGCTCGCCGGCGAACATCGAGTCTGCCACAGCCACACTGCTGGAGCGTGCGGCGGGCATGCCGTTTATATACGGCAATTCGTGTTATAGCGCCAGTCTGCAGCAGTAAATGTATGCAAAATGCTTGGGAACCGGTTAAAATGTTTGTTAACCCCCCCCCCCCCCCCAAAAAAAATAGAGATCCTGGTCCCTTAAAGCAGATTAAATGGCACAGTGCTTGTGCTGTGTAATCTGCTCCCCTCTAAACTGTAAAAACCCTGCCTGAACCTGCCACTTCCTGTGTCCCCTCTCTGCACAGACAACAACAACCAGGGCTTCAGGCCACCATTCTCTGTGACATCCCTGCTCAGCTCCTTTCTGTGTGTGTGTCTCCACTCCCTCGCCCCCCCCCCTGCCCCCCGCCGCTATTAGTAATAATAAAATAACAAAAAAAAAATTCAATGTTCACTGCCAGCCCCTCCACTCCAGAATGCATACCACACCACACTGTATATATATTTTCCCAAAATGAGGCTTGTAAATATCTATTTAGAGCTCTCTTCAGGCCGATCATGTGACTCTCGGCCGCTTTATAGCTCCGATACATGGATACTGCAGGAGAGACTAAGCGGCCATGTGATCTCTTGGGCTGACGTCAGAGGGAGATCCCGGCCCCTCCAGCAGAAGCCTTGTATTGGAGCTGAAAAGCGGCCGTAAGTCACGACCGGCCTGAAGACAGCTCTAAGTAGATATTTACAAGCCCCGTTTTGGGAATATATATATATATACAGTGTGCTATGCATTCATATAGTGGAGGGGCTGGCATGGAATTATAATTGTGGCCTAACAACCACTTTAAAGCACCTGCTCATGCCTGAACTGCAGGCACAGTACTGTATGTAAAGATTGACTTCTTTGTTAAATTCCTATCCCACATCCTTTCCAAGTAGCCATTATGACCACATATTATATTTCCTGGCCATAAGAAGCAGGGTGGCTGGAGGAGAAAGAAAAGCCTAGCTAAAGCTGTTCACAGGCCATGTATTCATACATCTACATGCAGATACAGGCATATAGTAGATGCTTTATAACAGGGGTGTAAAACTGCAGCCCTCCAGGTGTTGCAAAACCACCAGTCCCATCATGCCTCTGCCTTTGGGTGTCATATACTCCTGGTGTTAGTGTGGGTGTGTCCTCTGGGTACTCTAGTTTCTTCCCATAACAAATAATAAACTAATAGTTTAATTGGCTTTTACATAAATTGGTCCCACTATGTTGTGTTGTGACTGACTGCAGTATGAATAGTTGATTACAAGTTAATTTGAGTGAAGGGACCTATGAGCAAACTTTTATGTTCTGTTTAGAATGTGTAAAGTAAAGTATAATAAATAAATAAATAAAAAATAAAAACATTACCTTCCACACTTACGTTCTAGACCAGTGATTCTCAACCGGGGTTCGCGAGAGGTCCCCAGGGGTTCTGCCGCGATCTGCCATTCATCACAAGCAGATGAACGGTGGATCACATTCCCTGCATAGCTGACAGGATGCAGAGCACAAACTGACACTACTGTCCCATGTCAATCACAGCCGCCCCTCCCCTCCATCCCAGGTGCCTGTGGGATGTAAATGTGTGACATCACTTAGGAGGGACCAGAAAAGAGAGCGGGCGGGAATCGGCATTCCAGCGACATTCTGAGTATTCTGGGCATTCCTGCACCTTCCCTGAGCTACTCTGCATTAGGAAAATTAGGAAGGATGCCAGTATTGTGCCCACCATTTTCCTCCTGACCCCCCCTGAACTATACTATTCGCTTCTGCCCCCCTGTGCTGTGCTCCTCCTGCCTCCCTGTACTGTGCTCCTCCTGGCCCCCTGTACTGTGCTCCTCCTAGCCCCCTGTACTGTGCTCCTCCTGGCCCCCTATGCTGTGCTGTTCTCCTCCTGGCCCCCGTACTGTGCTCCTTCTTCCCCCTGTACTGTGCTGTTCTTCTCCTGGCCCCCTGTACTATGCTGTTCTCCTCCTGGCCCCCTGTACTGTGCTCCTCCATGCCCCCTGTACTGTGCTCCTCCTGGCCCCCTGTTCTGTGCTCCTCCTGGCCCCCTGTACTGTGCTCCTCCTGGCCCTCTGTACTGTGTTCCTCCTGGCCCCCTGTACTGTGCTGTGCTCCTCCTGG
>BLSH010365507.1:508303-521308 GCA_018402905.1 Glandirana rugosa
GTCACCACGGGGTTCGGTCGTTTTCCGGGTCCCTTTTATAATAATTTATCTGTGAAATTCTTGATAGAATGCCAACTTGACAGAGAAAAAGAAAATTACTACGACGTGTCCACGTCTCTTTATAAATCACGACACGATATATGTAATTAATAGTCAATCCACATGACAGATCTTTTCACAAAGAGTCGGAAAAATGGAAACTCCTTGGGACCGTTTTCAGACTCTAGAGCCCCTTGGGGACTTTATTAAATGTATAGATGTCGACTGGCTCCCCTATACTTTTCCCTCCTGGATCCCCTGTGCTCTGCCTTGCTGACCCCCTGTACATGGTATATCTCAAGTTTGACCCAGAATTCAGCATCTGTGCAAAAGAACAAAGCAAATATTTCACATTAAGGAGGTACGTTTTCATATTTATTCTAATATTTAATGCTATTTCTAAGAATAATTGTTATATCTACAGCTCGCTGATCACATCAATGTTCCGTGAGCTGTAGATATGTAAATTATTTCAGGGGTTCCCCGAGATCTCAGACTTTTGCCAGGGTTCCTCAAAGGTAAAAAGGCTGAGAAACACTTTTCTAGACAGTACACCTAACTGATAATTAATGTATATAGCACAGCACTAAATATTTCTCTGCACCTGTGCAGCATCATTAAAAGAAAAAGAGACAGTTCAACCGTAAGATAGTTCTTAAAGTGTCTATTTAATAATATTTTCCCTGGGCCTTTTGCTGGCTTGGGGCACCACTGCAAAGACATCTGGAACTCCAGTAAGTGGTAGTTACCAGATGTGTGTACATGAAAAGCAAACACATATTGTAGCACTCAGGAGTAAAGGCAGGCTGCTTTAGGGCAAAGCTGCGCTTTTTAGAGTTTTTTGTCCATCCAGCCCTTACCAACTGTGATCCATAATGCCATGCTGCTGGCCAGGCAGTTTGCATGTACTCTGATTCTTTTTGTTTTTCCAATTAAATATTGTTAAATTTACTAACCACAAAAAGACAAATTCAGAGATCAATCATTTTATCTACAAAGGTTATATGAAACACATAATTGAAATTTAGCATATTTCATATTTCCCCAGCATTTTGTGTGGCCCTTTGTATGAGAAAGTCTCTCAGCTCAAGATATTTCCAGTAGCAAAATCATTAAAGCAGAGCTAAAAGCAAAACTTTTTTTTTTGTTTTGGTTAGATTAAGGGTGGGCTGTAACCGTTATCAATTTGTTTTTTGTCATATCTGTACCATTTCAGATATTTCCCTTCATTTCCTGCCCTATAGCTAAAACATGAAGTGAGAGGAAATTGTTCCAAAATGGGGAAATCCCGGGTTGTTACTGGAATTAGTGTTCCCATTGGAAGATTTCCTCTCTATTCCTGTTCTGGTGAGAACCTTAAAGTGGGGATTTGCTTTCACTGGTACTCTCAATGATAATGGTAAACAGGACGACTATAGAGGGTAAATCACCCTAATGGGAGAAACACAGACAGTAATAAAAACCTGATAAGTGTTCTAATTCCTCTCCTCCATACCAAAAACTAAAACAAACTTTAGTTATATGTTAGGCCAGTTTTGCTTCTGACATTTTTTTTATTTAGAAGAAAGCATATGCTTAAAATATCTAATGAGCAGGATAACTGTTTGTTGCTCACTATTGTTATATTCATATAGATCAGTAAAACTTTATTTTATTTTGGTGATTTTAATGCACTTTTAAAAATATGTAACACCCTCTAGTGTGTGCTAATTTATATAGTTGCAGTGTAGGAAAATTTGGCCTGGCTTGAATCTGGGCCAGGGATGAGTGATTCAGGGAAGGAGGTTGAATGACTCAGCAAGCAGCAACTCTGGTAACTCCTCCTGTTCTCTGGAGCCTTGGAGAAGAAGAAGCCAGGAAGACTAGTGAAAGGGGCAGCTGAAGCCAGGCGGGCTGGCAGTGCCCAAAGAGGTGGTGCTGGGATCAGTAAACACAGGAGGGATGTATGCTGGACACTGTATTCTGATTTCTTTTTTTACTACACAACCAAGGGGCCTCAAGTTCCTGCATATAACAGGCTTTTGCGCAAGGATCTGACTGAGTGCTGTGACAGAATCGTCTTCATCAGTGTGCCAGTGGAGTTCTGGAAGAAGAGGGGTGTATATAGACTGTATATAGGAAAAGTTGTCCCTCAAGTTGTCTAAGTCATATGGGAATCCTATAATACCTCTACTCCCCATCCAAGTTGAATTCCCTCAATAAGTGCTGGAGAGTTTTCTGACTCATCAGAGGATGTGCTACAAATGTATGACCAGTTGGCCACCCCCTTTGTACTGTAACATTAAATTACCATCATAAAACCAAAGTATAATGCTGAGCTCATACAGTTAAATATAAATCTGAAATACATAATAAGAAATGTTTAACTAGTCGTTTAACTTTGTGAAGACAATATTGTGATCTAGCTATCATTGTCAGACAGTACAGCCAGATTCACAAGCTCCACTGTAGCAGCAGCAAAACATGGTCAAGAAAATATCCCCCATCGGTCATCACTCTGCTCACTCTGACTTATCCTCCTATATATACTGTGGGAGATTAGCTAGTGGGGATCACTTTTCAGGGGAAAAGGTTCAGCATGGATGTCAGTTTCTTTAAAGTCTGGTGGCTTGCCAGGTTTATTTTTACAGGTTTACAAGATCAAAACAGAAAACAAAACCTTGCAGTCTAGCGCTACACTAAACAATGTCTTGGGCTGATTCTGACACCCACAAAACATAAGCACATTGCAAACCTTGTTTTTAGAGTCCAAACTAGCACACAGAGCTCTCTCGGCTTTCTCTATCTGAGGTCCGGGATCAAGCTCAAGTGAGATCTCTTCCTGATCATTAAATGCAAGTGGAGAGGGATTTGAGTGGACCAGAAAGTCTGGGCCGGAACCAGCTCTGCCACGGTAGCCGGCAAAACCCCGGTCAGACTCTGACTAGTCGCCTCAAAATGATTGCATGCGAGGCGACTATTGTGGTGCCTCGCATAACGTCACATATCCCCCCCCTCTGCTCAAGCCCCTGGGGTGGAGCAACTGTCATGACCATGCAGTGGGCTCAGGAAAGACCATCAGCGTTATTTTGGTGCCTTCCAGCCCAGTGTTCCACTGAGAACTTAAATGGCTGTAGGGCCAGGAACCACCTAGTCACCCAGCTATGTTTCTCCCGGTTGTTACACATCCACTTAAGGGGGGCATGGTCAGTGACTAGCCTGAATGACCTTCTCAGCAGGTAGTATTTTAGGGCCTCTAAGGCCCACTTGATGGCCAGGCACTCCTTCTCCACAATGGCATAATTCTTTTCATGTATATTAACCTCTTGAGATCCGCGCTATAGACGAAAGACGGCTACAGCGAGGATCTCAATTTCCGGGTGGACGTCTATTGACGTCTGCCCCTTTGCGTGCTCCCGGCGCGCACTCACAGGCGGCGGCAGCGCGCGCAGGCACAGCACGCTGTGTGGGCGTGCCCGCGGGTCGGGCGGACTCGATGTCCGCTCTTGACCCGTGATCGCCTGTGGAGCTGCAGAACGGGGAACTGCCAATGTAAACACGGCCGTTCTCCGTTCTGTGAGAGGGGGACATAGCAGATCTACTGATCCCTGTCACTGGGATCAGTTAGATCTGTTATGTCCCTGTCAGCCCATCCCCCCCACAGTTAGAACACACCCAGGGAACACTGTTAACCCCTTCACTGACCCCTGCAGGTTAACCCCTTCACTGCCAATGACATTGTTACAGTAATCAGTGGACATTTAAATTTCTGATCGCTGTATAAATGTCATTGGTCCCAAAAAAGTGTCACAAATGTCCGACATGTGCGCCCCAACATCAAAGTCCCGATAAAAATTGCAGATTGTGGCCATTACTAGTAAAAAAAAAAAATAATAATAAAAACGCCATAAATCAATTCCCAAAGTTTGTAGATGCGATAACTTTTGCGCAAACCAATCAATAAATGGCGATTGCGATTTTTTTTTTACCAAAAATATGTAGAAGAATATAAATCGGCCAAACCCAATGAATAATTTTTTTTTATATTTTATTTTTGGATATTTATTAGAGCAAAAAGTAAAAAATATTGTTCTTTTTTCAAAATCGTTGCTCTTTGTTTGTTTATAGCACAAAAAATAAAAAACGCAGAGGTGATCAAATACCACCAAAAGAAAGCTTTATTTGTGGGGAAAAAAGGACATCAATTTTGTTTGGGTACAACGTCGCATGACCACGCAATTGTCATTCAAAATGCGACAGCGCTGAAAGCCGAAAATTGGTCTGGGCAGGAGGGGCGTTTAAGTGCCCAGTAAGCAACTGGTTAAGCTTCCTACTTAAGTAGACGACCGGGTGCTCCTCGTCTTCTCTGATCTGGGACAGAACAGCACCTAGTCCCACCTCAGAGGCATCAGTTTGAATGACAAACTCCTTTGTGAAGTCCAGGGTCACGAGCACCGGCTGTACATAAAGAGCTTGCTTCAATTTCTGGAAGGCCTTTTCAGCTTTGGGATTCCACTTAACCATTCCTGACGCTCTACCCTTTGTCAGATCGGTAAGAGGGACAGCAATGGTGGCAAAGTCGGGGATGAATCGTCGGTAATACCCTGTAATCCCCAGGAAGGCCTGAACCTGTTTCTTGTTCACCAGTTGGGGCCACTTTTGAATGGCCTTGATCTTATTGGTTTGGGGATTAATCAGACCTCGACCAATCACATACCCAAGATATTTGGCCTTCTCGAGACCTATGGCACACTTCTTCGGGTTGGCTGTTAAATTTGCTACCCTCAGTGAATCTACTACTGCCTGCACCCTGGGCAGATATGGATCCCAATCTGGGCTGTGGATGACAACATCATCCAAATAGACCGCTGCATAGGGCCGGGCGGCCTCAAAGTCTTGTCCATCATCCTCTGAAAGGATGCAGGGGCCCCATGCAGACCAAAAACGGCATTAGTTTATATTGGAAGGCCCCCTCGGGGGTAGAGAAGGCCGTTTTTTCCTTTGCTGACTCCGTTAGGGGGATCTGCCAGTATCTCTTAGTTAGGTCTAGGGTTGTTATGTACCAAGCCCATCCCAACCTATCCACAAGTTCGTCAACCCGCGGTATTGGGTATGCGTCAAACTTAGACACTTCATTCAGCTTCCTAAAATCGTTACAGAACCGCATAGCGCTATCGGGCTTTGGGACCAGTACTATAGGGCTCGAACAAGTACTGTGGGACTCCTCTATCACGCCTAACTCCAACATGGTTTTCATTTCTCTCGTCTCTCATCTAGCCTCAGGTATTCGGTACTGTTTTACATTTGCACGGACCCCGGGTTCCGTGATTATGTCATGTTGTAGCACAGTGGTCATTCCGGGTAGGGAAGATAAAAAGTCTCTATTTTTACTGACAAATTCCTTAACGTCGTTTTTTTGTGTCTGTGACAAGGACTCGGTTATGGGGGCATACAGGGTTAGGGGTATCCTGTCCTTTTGGGGCGTGGGCACTGCCAATAAAGTCTCCCTGTCCTTCCACGGTTTTAGGAGATTAACATTGTAAATCTGCTCCGGTTTCCTTTTCCCAGGCTGGTAAACTTTGTAGTTTACTTCCCCTACTCTTTCCCTAATCTCAAAAGGACCCTGCCACTTTGCTAGGAATTTACTTTCGACCGTGCGGACTAGCACCAGCACTCTGTCCCCGGGGTTAAAAGTTTGGGTTTTGGCACCCGATTGTAAACCTTTTTCTGGGTCTCCTGGGCTTGCTCCTTATGCTCTCGTACAAGGGGCAGGACAGCTGTGATTTGATCCTGCATCAAGGAGACGTGCTCAATGACACTTCTATATGGGGTGGTTTCTCCCTCCCACATCTCCTTTTTGGCATTTAGCAGCCCCCTGGGATGTCTACCATACAAGAGTTCAAAGGGCGAATACCCCGTAGACACCTGCGGAACATTTTGTATGGCAAACATGAGGTATGGCATCAAAAAATCTCAATTTCGCCCATCTTAATCTGCCACCTTTTTTAGCATACTCTTGAGGGCCTTGTTAAACCTTTCCACCAGACCGTCAGTTTAGGGGTGGTAAACAGAGGTACGGAGATGGGAGATTTTGTACAATTTATACAATTCCCTGGTCACTCTGGACATGAACAGGGTACCCTGATCCGTCAAAATTTCTTTAGGGATCCCCACCCGACGAAACACCTGGACCAGTTCCTTGGCGACAGTCTTAGCGGAGGTATTCAGCAAGGGTATAGCCTCAGGATAGTGGGTCGCATAGTCCAGTATCACCAGGATGTGCTGGTGTCCCCGGGCAGATTTTACTACTGGTCCCACGAGATCCATGCCAATTCGCTCGAATGGCACTTCAATTATGGGAAGTGGGACAAGGGAACTATGAAAATGGGGTGACGGTGCTGTCATTTAACACTCAGGGCATGACTTATAGTATTCTTCGACGTCTGCATACAACCCAGGCCAGAAGAGCCTCTGGGTTATCCTCTCCCTGGTTTTCTCCATAACCAGATGTCCCCCCATTACATGACCATGGGCAAGATCTAGCACTATCCGGCAGAAGGGTTTGGGAACCACTAGCTGTTTCAGTTCGTCCTCTCCGTGTTTCACCACCTGATACAACAAATCATTTCTAACCCCCAATTAGGGTCCATCAGCTCCCCATCCATCACCTTCATGTTTTCTCAGGCTCTGTGGAGAGTGACACCCCGTAGTTGTTCTGTACATAAGTCCTCTCTCTGGACCCCTAAGTCGAGTTTACTTACTACTTACATTCGGTTTACTCTCACGGTCAGGGACAAAGACATGGTCTGGGACATTAGCCATCTGTTGGAAGCCAGCTTCCGGCTCCTCCAGCTCCCCAGCCATTACAGGAAAAGGCAGAGGGTCTCCTTCTTCCCCAGTCCTGCCACCAATCTCTCCTTTCGGTTGGCAAAAAGGGTCTGGTGAGAACTCCCGTGCCTCCTCAGCAGGGAGAGCTCTTTCATTCAGGCACTCTGTGCCTTCCCACAAACTGCAAAAATGGGGGAAATCCCTCTCCACTAGGGCTTCGTGAAGCAGGGAAGGTACCACTTCCACTGAATGGGTCACTCTGCCCCAAGGGGTGTCAATCTCGACCAGCTCCGTCTGGTAGTCACGAGTGTCCCCATGGATGCAAATGACCCTGACAATGCTAGGGTGTAACCTGGCCAGATTTACACAGCTGCTTTTGACCAATGTTATCACACTTCCAGTGTCAAGCAACGCAGTGACAGCTTTCCCGTCAATAGCAATCACACACATTTGCTTCTCCATGCGATTTGAGCATGATGCTATACATGTGACCTGTGAAAACAGAGAAATGCGTCTTTTCATATAAGCATTATCATATTGCATGGGTTCATCATTCAGAGGACAATTGGCAGCAATATGTCCCAATGCATGGGCACTGTATGTGTTCTATACCCAGTCCTCTCAAGGGTCCCCAAGACCTTCCTGGCTTCTTTGGCCAGTCTCCAGGTCCAGAGCCCCCAGTCTCTTTAACTGTATTCGTTTTATCAAATTTCCCCTCGCCCTTGAACCCTGAAACAGTCTTACCGGGTCTTTCACTTCTAGAGACATTGGAGTGGGGTGCAGATGGGTCCTCAGTCCTCAGCAGCCATGTATCTCTTGACGAGGTCCACCAGGTCCACAAGTTGGCTGGCAGTTTTGGGGACCCCATGGCTGACCCATTTCCTCAAAGCAGCAGGGAGCGCCCGCAGATAGCAGTCCATGACCACGCGCTCCACAATCTGGGGACCTGGCAAAGTCTCTGGCTGTAGCCATTTCCTGGTAAGGTGGACTAGGTTGAACATCTGCAAACGGGGTGGCATAGAAACATAGAAACATAGAAAAGTGACGGCAGAAAAAGACCATTGATGGAGTAGTCCATCGAGCCTTCCTTTTTTATTTATTTTTAATTTTTTTTTTTTATAATTTTTTTTTTTTTTTTAATTAACCTTGTTGTCTGACTATAGATTTATGTTTATCCCAAGCATGTTTGAAGCCATTTACTGTTGACTGTCTCACAACCTCTGTTGGTAGTTTATTCCAATCATCAACCACCCTTTCAGTAAAATAATACTTTCTAAGATTAGTTTAGAACTTCCCCCTAGTTCAAAACTAATCTTAGAAAGTAACTTAGAAATTATTATTTCGGCATGTCAGTGGGATAGGTCTACTGATGCACCGGGCGTTGGGCCTGGACTGCCATGGTGACCCCCAGGCGTGCAAGTATCTCTGCTTTTAGATTCTCATAGTCCTGGGCCTTATCTGCTTCCAGATCAAAATAGGCTTTTTGGGGTTCGCCGGTTAAGAATGGTGCTAGCAGTCCCGCCCACTGTTCACTGTTCTTTTGGTCATCCTTCATGAAGAGCGACTCTTTCAAAGGTCGCGAGGTAGGTACGCCTCCATGTCATACGCAGGTGTCATCTTCTGCATGGGGTACAAGGCGCGTACCAACTTTGGTCCCGCTGTCACAGGAGGTGCGGGCACCTTTTTTAACTCCAGCAGGGGCTCCGCTACCTCTCGCTGAGCTCTTGTAGAGCTGCCTGTTGTGCTGCAGCGGCTTCTGCAAACTTGCAGCAGGGCCTTCAACATTTCCTCCATCTTTGATAGTTGCCCACATCTTCCACCACGTATGGGAGATTAGCTCATGGGGATCACTTTTCAGGGAAAAGATTCAGCATGGATGTCAGTTTCTTTAAAGTCTGGCGGCTTGCCAGGTTTATTTTTACAGGTTTACAAGATCAAAACAAAATCAGAAACAGAAAACAAAATCTTGTCCTTTGGCGCTACACTAAACAAAGAGATTCCTCTCTATACAGTGTTGGGCTGTCCCTGAAACCCACAAAACATAAGCACATTGCAAACCTTGTTTTTAGAGTCCAAATTAGCACACAGAGTTCTCTCAGCTTTCTTCCTCTGAGACCCAGGATCAAGCTCAAGTGAGATCTCTTCCTGATCATTAAATGCAGGTGGAGAGGGGTTCGAGTAGACCATAAAGTCCTGGCCGGAACCAGTTCTGCCATGGGTCAGACTCCCGCTAGTTACCTCAAAATGATCGCATGCAAGGGGACAAGTATCGCATATCCTTTGTGGTAACTCGCATAATGGCACAATACATATACAGCATATATATTGTGACAGTGCAAGGCCCTGCCACTGTGAAAATGGAAGTAGAAGTAACTCAGGGTTCACACCTATGCACACTTCAGGGTTCCAGAATATTGGTTTAAAGTGTAGAAAACAGATCTTTTGTTTTTTTGCTGGGTTTTGGTATTGGCTGCGTGGGTGTGATGGGGAGACTCAATCAGTCAAACGTAGCAGATCCGGTAACAACGACAACAACCCTGCATCCAGCAATGTGGCTCCCAGGTGAGAGGCCCCCAGCTCTGCCTAGGCCGCAGTGCTCACCAAACAGCACCCAGGGTGACAGCCTCTCGCTCCTGCAGCTCTGAATCCCATGTCCCAAGAGCACGAGCACATTCCATTTTGCTGCTCACCCAGAATTCTTTGGTTTTCTTAGCACACTGGAACTATGTGTCCCACAATCCTCTGCTATCAGTAAGTGGCTTCTCCTCTTCAGTCAGCTAGTGATGTGATTTTATATATAGTATCTCATAAAAGTGAGTGCACCCCTCACATTTTTGTACATATTTTATTAGACCTTTTCATGTGACAACACTGAAGAAATGACACTTTGCTACAATGTAAAGTAGTGAGTGTACAGCTTATATAACAGTGTAAATTTGATGTCCCCTCAAAATAACTCAACACACAGCCATTAATGTCTAAACCGCTGGTGAGTACACCCCTAAGTGAAAATGTCCAAATTGGGCCCAATTAGCCATTATCCCTCCCTGTGTCATGTGACTAGTTAATTTTATAAGGTCTCAGGTGTAAATGGGGAGCAGGTGTGTTAAATGTGGTGTTATCACTCTCACTCTCTCATACTGGTCACTGGAACTTCAACATGGCACCTCATGGCAAAGAACTCTCTGAGGATCTGAAAAATAGAATTGGTGCTCTACATAAAGATGGCCTAGGCCACAGGTATCAAACTGGTGGCCCTCCAGCTGTAGCAGAACTACAATTCCCATGAGGCATTGCAAGGCTGACAGTTACAAGCATGACCCCCAGAGGCAGAGTCATGATGGGACTTGTAGTTCCGCAACAGCTGGAGGGCTGCCAGTTTGACACCCCTGGCCTAGGCTATCAAAAGATTACTGATTACCAAGACCCTGGAACTGAGCTGCAGAACAGTGGCCAAGACCATACAGAGGTTTAACAGGACAGGTTCCACTCAGAACAGGCCTCGCCATGGTCGACCAAAGAAGCTGAGTGCACATGCTCTACATCATATCCAGAGGTTGTCTTTGGGAAATAGACATAAGAGTGCTGCCAGCATTGCTGCAGAGGTTGGAAGGGTGGGGGGTCAGCAAGTCAGTGCTCAGACCATACGCCGTACACTGCATAACATTAGTCAGCATGGCTAAAGGAAGCCTCTTCTGAAGATAATGCACAAGAAAGCCTGCAAACAGTTGGCTGAAGACTAAGGACATGGATTACAATAAACGTAATTGGTTCAGATGGTGTCAAGCGTGTGTGGAGGCATCCAGGTGAGGAGTACAAAGACAAGTGTGTCTTGCCTGTTGTGAAGGGTGTTTTCTTCTCCAGGGAAAGAATTCTTCGGTCATCCACCACAGTTGTTTGCTTCCTGTTCTTTTGGTGTTACTGAGCTCACCGCTGCTTTCTTTCTTTTTAAGGATATTCCAAACAGTTGATTTGGCCACACCTAATGTTTTTGCTATCTCTCTGATGGGTTTGTTTTGTTTTTTTCAGCCTAAAGATGGCTTGCTTCACTGATAGTGACAGCTCTTTGGATCTCATATTGAGAGTTGACAGCAACAGATTCCAAATGCAAATAGCACACTTGAAATTAACTCTGGACCTTTTATCTGCTCCTTGTAAATGGGATAATGAGGGAATAACACACACCTGGCCATGGAACAGCTGAGCAGCCAATTGTCCCATTACTTTTGGTCCCTTAAAAAGTGGGATACACATATACAAACTGTTGTAATTCCTACACCGTTCACCTGATTTGGATGTAAATACCCTCAAATTAAAGCTGAAAGTCTGCAGTTAATGCACATCTTAGTTGTTTCATTTCAAATCCATTGTGGTGGTGTATAGAGCCAAAAAGATTAAAATTGTGTCGATGTCCCAATATTTATGGAGCTGACTGTATATATACAGTATGTCACAAAAGTGAGTACACCCCTCACATTTTTGTAAATATTTTATATCTTTTCATGTGACAACACTGAAGAAATGACACTTTGCTACAACGTTAAGTAGTGAGTGTACAGCTTGTATAATAGTGTAAATTTGCTGCCCCCTCAAAATAACTCAACACACAGCCATTAATGTCTAAACTTCTGGCAACAAAAGTGATTACACCTCTAAATGAAAATATCCAAATTGGGCCGAAAGTGTCAATATTCTGTGTGGCCACCATTATTTTCCAGCACTGCCTTAACCCTCTTGGGCATGGAGTTCACCAGAGCTTCACAGGTTGCTACTGGAGTCCTCTTCCACTTCTCCATGTTGACATCACGGAGCTGGCGGATGTTATAGAACTTGCACTCCTCCAACTTCCATTTGAGGATGCCCCACAGATGCTCAATAGCGTTTAGGTCTGGAGACATGCTTGTCCAGTCCATCACCTTTACCCTCGGCTCCTTTAGAAAGGCAGTGGTTGTCTTGGAGGTGTGTTTATGGTCATTATCATGTTGGAATACTGCCCTGCAGCCCAGTCTCCGAAGGGAGGGGATCATGCTCTGCTTCAGTGTGTCACAGTACATGTTGGCATTCATGGTTCCTGCAATGAACTGTAGTTCCCAAGTGCCAGCAGCACTCATGCAGCCGCAGACCATGACACTCCCACCACCAGGCTTGAGTCAACAATCAAGAGAAGACTTCACCAGAGTGAATACAGAGGGTTCACCACAAGATTTAAACCATTGGTGAGCCTCAAAAACAGGAAGGCCAGATTAGAGTTTGCCAAACAACATCTAAAAAGCTTTCACAGTTCTGGAACAACATCCTATGGACAGATGAGACCAAGATCAACGTGTAGCAGAGTGATGGGAAGAGAAGAGTATGGAGAAGGAAAGGAACTGCTCATGATCCAACGCATACCACCTCATAAGTGAAGCATGGTGGTGGTAGTGTCATGGCGTGGGCATGTATGGCTGCCAATGGAACTGGTTCTCTTGTATTTATTGATGATGTGACTGCTGACAAAAGCAGCAGGATGAATTCTGAAACGTTTCGGGCAATATTATCTGCTAATATTCAGCCAAATGCTTGAGAACTCATTGGACGGCGCTTCACAGTGCAGATGGACAATGACCCGAAGCATACTGCGAAAGCAACCAAAGAGTTTTTTAAGGGAAAGAAGTTGAATGTTATGCAATGACCAAGTCAATCACCTGACCTGAATCCGATTGAGCATGCATTTTACTTGCTGAAGACAAAACTGAAGGGAAAATCCCCCAAGAACAAGCAGGAACTGAAGACAGTTGCAGTAGAGGCCTGGCAGAGCATCACCAGGGATGAAACCCAGCGTCTGGTGATGTCTATGCGTTCCTGACTTCAGGCTATAATTGACTGCAAGGGATTTGCAACCAAGTATTAAAAAGTGAAAGTTTGATTTATGATTGTTAATCTGTCCCATTACTTTTGGTCCATTAAAAAGCGGGAGGCACATATACAAACTGTTGTAATTCCTACACCGTTCACCTGCTTTGGATGTAAATACCCTCAAATTAAAGCTGAAAGTCTGCAGTTAAAGCACATCTTGTTCATTTCATTTCAAATCCATTGTGGTGGTGTATAGAGCCAAAAAGATTAGAATTGTGTAGATGTCCCAATATTTATGGACCTGACTATATATATATATATATA
>BLSH010365507.1:555140-566197 GCA_018402905.1 Glandirana rugosa
TCACTCGTCGTTGAGGTCAACGACCTCAAAACCCTCTCCTTATAACAGGGTAAGTTACGGACGGGGGGTGTTAAAATGGATAGAATGGGCGGCTTGCACATCTGGAACAATCAATACTGTCAATACTGAAAGGTGTATCCAGGTTTTAGAACAGCATATCATCCAGATGATGTATTTTTTAGGGAAGGCCTTGCATATTGCAGCAGAACAATGCTAAACTGCATACCACATCTATGACAACAATATGGCTTTGTAGTAGAAGAGTTCAGGTGCTTAACTGGTCCAGTCCAGACCTTTAACCAGTTGAAAATATTTGGTACATTCTGAAACTAAAAATGCTTCAAACTAGACCCAGGACTGTTAAATAATTAGAATCCTATATCAGGCATTGAATGGGACAATATTCCTCTCCCAAAACTCCAGCAACTGGAGTTGCTGCTCACTTCCCAGAGGTTTACAGAGTGTTGTTAACAGTAGAGGGGATGCTACGCCATAGTAAATATGGCCCTGTCCCAACTTTTGTGAGATGTGTTGATGTCATCAGTTTCAAAATTACGTTATTTGCTTCTTAAAATGGCACATTTTCTCAGTTTAAACATGTGATATGTTTTCTATTGTGAATAAAATATAGGTTTATGAGATTTGCAAATCACTGCAATCTGTTTTTATGTAGATTTTACACAGCAACCCAACTTTGTTTGTGAGGCAACGTAATATTGTAATTATGAAAATATTTTAGTTTTGATCAGTGTGGGTGTGCAATATGTCTTCTGATATGCACATTTTCTTAAGATAGATGGGAATTGTTTGATCTGAATTGAAGCAGTCAATGGTAATATTCTAAATATTGCTACTGTAGATTAGAAGGCTTGATAATAGGCTTAGAGTTTTCTTTAAGATGATTCAGGCCAGGTTAGTTTATCTGAAGAATGGAACCAACTCCAGAAATCAACTTCAAAAGATCTCCTTGTTCAGATATTTTTTAAGTGCATAACTATTTTTTTTTACAATGCAATGAATATTATTGTTATGTGTGATGCACTGGCCTCTGCTGTAAAGTGCATCAACATGTTATTTACAATTAATGGCATGACAGTGCACCGTTGTTGGCCAGACACATTAATAAATGTAGCATTAACTCTTGTTTAAATGTTTTTGTCTACACAAAGTTTAAATGGACCCTCAATGAAAAATGCATGTAAAAATAATCAGTGGAATCAGATATACAGGCAGATATACAGGCAGCTGTAATATATGAAGATCTTGACTTTTCCTGTAAAACCTTTGATTGGACTTCCCTTCTGTGCTAGTCCCATTCTAGCCAGTGAGAATGAGTGGTTCTCTTTCCAGCCACTTGGGAAAAGGGGAACTGTGTCACAATGTTGGGGCCCACAAGAAAGAATAAAAGACGAACTTCACTAACGTGGGGTATCTTTATGGAAAAAACACCAATTATTTTTGTTAAATATATTTTTTTGGATGTCATATAATATTGTTTTAGGTTCATAACCCTAGGGCCAATTAGGGTTGGTGAGTAATATATATATATATTTTTTGCTGTGGGTATCTTACTGTAGGAAATATAGGAACTGTAAGGACATTTGGTAAACCATTCATACTTTTGTTCTGTTTTAAGTTAAGTTTAAGTGTGGTAAACCCAGGGCTGCCCCAGGACATTGTGCTGCCTGGGTCCAAGAATGAAATGCTGCCCCCTCCAAAAAAAAATCATGCACACCAAAAGGTCCCCATATCCATTATTTTATATCATGATAATTAAAACTAAAATTAAATGTACCAGGAAGTCAAATTTACATGCAACAGCACCTTCTCTATACGTAAAATTATTTGTCATACCATTATGTTCAATTCCAAGGGGCGGGCTAAGGCAGTATGGGGGCGGGCTAGGGCAGTATAGGGGTGGGCTAGGGTAGTATATAGACAGGCTAAGACAGTATAGGGACTGGCTAAGACAGTATAGGGACTGGCTAGGGTAGTATATGGACAGGCTAGGGTATGAAATGGGCATGCTAAGGCAGTATAGGGGCAGGCTGGGGTAGTATATAGACAGGCTAGGGTAGTATATGGACAGGCTAGGGCAGTATATGGGCAGACTGGGGTATAATTATTATTATACAGGATTTATATAACGCTAACAGTTTGCGCAGCTTGGACATCCTTGGGTGATATATGGACAGGCTAGTGTAGATTATAGACAGACAAGGGTAGTATATAAACAGGCTAGGGTAGTAGGCGGAACGGCCCGGGGGGGGGGCAGTTGTCGTCATGACACACAAAACTGCTGGAAAAAAATCTTGGTCGTCAATTTGCTGGGTAAATAGAAGAGAAGGAGAGGCGGCCATGGTTCAATTTGCTGCCCCACTCAAAGTGCTGCCTGGGTCCAATGGACCCACTGGGACCCATGGTAGGGCCTGCCCTGGGTGAACTATATTAAGTTGTTGCGGTTTATATGAAGAAAAAAGTGTTTCATGTTTACCAGTATTGGAGGCAATATTAGTATATTGTAAAGCTATTGTACTAATGTTTTTTCTAAAAAGTAGTTAGACACTTACTAGCTGAGCTCAGTTATGGGTAGGAACGCTCCTTAAGAAAGAATGTCATACCCATCACAAAATGTAGGAATGTAGATGCGGCATTCATTATTTCAGATAATTCGTAACTTCAGATAAATTTGTATTTATTACGTTCACTAACAGCCAAATTTGAAAGGAAATTCCAATACCTATAATTTAATAGTTAAGTTATAATTAGTTAGTTATTATTTCAGATTTTTGAGTTTTCGAATTTTTGTTCAGATTTTCGTTCTTTTGAATTTTCGGATTTTCATTCTTATTTTCGGATTTTTGAATATCTGAATTTCCGGATTTCCAGTTTTTCGAATTTGAGAATTTTTGAATTTCCGAAATTTAGAATTTTCGAATTTCTGAATATTCGAATTTTGGAATTTTTGAAAATTCGGAAATTTGAAAATTCGGAAATTCAGATATTTCCTGAATAATCAAAGTTGTCAAATTCATTAAAAACTAATTCGGAACAAAATGAATTGCACATGTCTACTGTGTAGTTTTAAAGTTGCTTTAGCATGCTTTTGCCATGAGAACTGTATGCCGTAAAAACTGTCCTGTATTTGGCTAAGTGTCTTTTTCACATAGGTGGGGGTCAGCAATGAAAAAGTGATGAGTAGCTGGTTAATATTTTTCTGACTTTTGAGAGTGATTGCAATAAAAAACATTACTTACCATAAGAAGGCCTTTGTAGGCATAAACAATTCCAAGCCAGATTGTCATGTGAGTATTCTCACAGTGCTCCAAAAATGGAAGAATTGCAATGTCTCTCCCAGCAGGATCCGGCTGAAAAGATGACAGAACATAACAAATCAGAATATGCCATAAAAACTCAATTTAGATCATTGCACATTACCTGTACGATTATATTTTATTATCCAAATTAGGTTCAGAAGAGAGGGTTGAAAATAAATAAGCCATCTTAGTTGTTGTTGGGCTTAGTCATATGGGTCTTTTGACCTCTTGCTCTCCTCCATTATGTTCTTTTTGCCAAAAGAAACAAAGGATTTACAGATTTAAAAAAGTAGTGCCATATAGAACACTCTGTTTAAAAAAGAATGTCACCTTTTTTTTTCAGCCCCCAGCTTTCCAGCTCCCCTATGTACCAATATACCATGAATGTACCTCTGTTTCAGAAAAATAAAAACTTTCTTTGGTCTTTAGAACAAGGTCTTATATTAGCCTCTGGTGTGCTCCATAGAAAGTTCATGACTTCCTGTTATGTAGATTTGGGATGTAAAAACCAAGACACAGGAAGCAGTTCACCAGCTGACCTCATTAGCGCACACACCCTGCACCCATGAACTATGTTTGCATGGCATCCCTGGCATTTCTCCATGAGTGCATTTACCTGGCTTGTCAATGTAGGTTGCCACAGCTGCTATGTTTGACGGCATCCCCACGCCCTTACAAATGGGCCTGGGCCGCATGCTAAACTCTCTTGGCTTGTGGGTTGGACATTCCTGATGTAGTGCAAGGGCCTGCTTGATTGGATACAGAGTGAATGGATAGATAGGTGGGTCTTCCTATTCCACAGTTTTGGTAAATCTAAAGGAAATTGTACAGAGATTGTACAATCAAATTGTATAGTGTATGACCACCAGGGGTGTCCCCAGAGAGCTTAGCATGCAGCCCGGGCCCGTCAGGAGAGACATGGGGATGCCGTGCAAACATAGCAACTGTGGCAGCCTAAATTGACAAGCCAGGTAAATGCACTAGCTGCCAAATATTTTTTTAAACAGTGGGTGATCCTCTTTCACATAAAAGTGGTTCCGGTGGCATATTTGCTACGGGATCACTTTTATGGGCAGCAGGAAAGGTGCGCCCCCTCCTGCCGCTTCCCGATTGTTTCCGCTGCTTAGCCGGTAGCGGTGGAAATGATCCGATCCTGTGGAGCGATGGGCAGGAAGTCGAGTGTGGGCAAGATGGCCCCCAATCGACTCTATGTCCTTGAAGGATTGGAGCAATGTCTGATATCATTTCTGCCTAACGGCCTTAAAGGGACACTTTTTTATATTAGTAAATGTAACATTACTTTTTTTTGCTTTTAAGTGTAAATGTGAGATCTGAGGTCTTTTTGACCAAAGATCTTGCAATAAAGAGGACCTGTCATGCTTATTTCTATTACAAGGGATATTTACATTTCTTGTAATAGGAATAAAAGTGATCAAAGATTTTTTTTTTAAAGGGACAGTGTAAAAATAAAATATAAAAAGTAAAATAAATAAGAAAAAAGAAAAAAAAATTTAAAGCGCACTGCCCCTCCGAGCTTGCGCGTAGTAGCGAAAGCATACTCAAGTTGCGCCCACATATGTAAACGGTGTTCAAACCACACATGTGAGGTATCGCAGAGATCATTAGAATGAGAGCAATAATTCTCTGTAAGACCTCCTCTGCAACTCTAAACAGGTAACCTGTAAACATTTTTAAAATGTCGCCTATGAAGATTTTTAAGTACCGTAGTTTGTCGCCATTCCATGAGCATGCACAATTTTGAAGCATGACATGTTAGGTACCTATTTACTTGGCGTAACATCATCTTTCACATTATACAAAAAAATTGGGCTGGCTTTACTTTTTCTTTTTTTTTCATGAAAGTGTATTTTTTCCTATACAGTGTGACATAAATTATTGCAATTATTATTATTATACAGGATTTCTATAGCGCCGACAGTTTGCCCAGCGCTTTACAATATAAGGGCAGACAGTACAATTACAATACAATTCAATACAGGAGGAATATTGCAATGACCGCCATTTTATTCTCTAGGTAATAAGTAATTTTCTAGCAAAAATACTAATTTAAACTTGTAAACAACAAATGTCAGAAAAAGGCCTGGTCCTTAACTGGCTAAGATAAGACCTTAAAAGAAAGCTTTTATTTTTATGCAACAGAGGTACATTAAAGCGATACTAAACGTTCACTTTTTTCCCTTAAAATAACAAACATGTTATACTTACCTCCTCTGTGCAGTTGGTTTTGCAGAGTGGCCCTGGTCCTCCATTTCTGGGGTCCCTCGGTGGCGCTTCTGGCTCCTCCTCTTCTCGAGTGATCCGTCAGGGAAGCACTCTCCCCTGGGTTACTCGTGCAGGCGCGCCCCCATGTCCTGTTGATGCGTCCATTGACACAGACAACAGGACTCGGCCCCGCCTCCCTGGCTCCCGTGTCACTGGACTTGATTGACAGCAGTGGGAGCTAATAGCTCCCCTGCTATCAATCTATTCAATCAGGACCCCAAACACCGGCTAGTGCTGCTAGGCTCGTCCCCGGCGTGGGAACGATTGGGGTTATGTAAGTAAACGGGGGGGGTTTTAATGCATAAAATGCATTAAGGTGAAAAACCCGGGAGGGGGGGTTACAACCCCTTTAATAGTACATTGGTACATAGGGGAGCTGGAATTTAGAAAAAAATTACTTAGCCTTTAATGCAATTATGGATTTGCTGTGTACACTGCTGTTGGGCTGAAATGGAGAAAAAAAAATAAACATCAAGGTGAATCGAAACGCTGTATGATGATTACCATTTTTCTGATGTTCCTGTTCTCCTTTAATCATGAAAGCACCAAGACCTCAAAGGTCTTATACATATCTAGGTAGACTTTAGAAGGCATTAAATAAAACTGCATGTTTAAACATACACGCACATATGGGTAAACATTACTGTATACCTACTAATAATATCAATTAAGCCCAAGCACTTCATCCTTAACTAGTAAGTCTTATTTTAATATTGCTTTTGCTAGTTGCATCCTCATTCTTATAAATACAACATACACTTTTAAAATCATAGCACTTGCTATTTTAAAACTGCTTCTGTCTTGCTTATAAGCAATATATATGAAATGCATTGCAAAAAGTGTCAGACACAAACTACAGGCATATCATACATTTCCAGAGGACTTATAAGATAGCAAGCATTTCATTTCTGACAAGCTAATTCCAGTTACTTCTCGTTAATCTCTTTAGTGCTTAAGGGTCTGGCATCACACTTAAATGTTCTTCTGATCCTCAAGCCCTGAAAGGGCTTACACTTCCATTATACATGTCTATATTTTGAATACTAGCAAAAGTGTGCCCATGTGGGCACTAGACACACGAGGGGGTGAACAAAATAACTTACATAAAATGTAATATACTGTATAAGGAAGGGAAATTAGGAAATGCATCACGTATTTGAGCAGGGTAGCCAATTTAATGTACAACTCAGCGTACATCAAAGTCGGGTGGATTACTTATACTTTATACAAGGTACTGTATATTAGAACAGGGTAGCCTATATAGTGTACAACATAGCGTACATCAGAACATGTCAGATTCTTTAACATACAGCACACTGCATATTATAGTTTTATGTTATAATTTGTAAAATGAATTGTATAAAGAACAACGGGGTAGTTTATAAAAAATACAACATAGTGTATATCAGAGCAAGGTAGATGTTATAATTTGGCACATTTAAATTAAAGTACATAATCTCTTTAAATGGGCCACCCATTTCAAAATGAATATAAAAAAACAGGAAGTGATGAGATTTCTCTCCAACAAGGACAGACACAAAACCAAAAATGCATTATTAAAATGAAGTAAAATGAAAAAAGGTTAGAATTTTTATAAATAGTTTTGTTGCTTCCGCCTTCCTGCCCTGGTGACAACTACACTGCCCTTTCTTGTAAGAGTGTCATAGGGACAGGAAGAGAGGAGAAATCTCCCTAATGAGGTTAGCAATATAGACACCTCTGAAACTTAAATTCCTTCCCCTACTATACATACTTCCATTCCCCCCAAATCCCAAAAATACACATAATGACTGGAAAGTAGGATTTAAATTGAAGAAAACAATTTGCCTAGTGTTTGTCATAAAAACATTACAGTGACCACTTTATCACAACGATCCACAACTGTTTTGAACCAGTTGCAATTTAAAAAAAAGACAGGGGCTGGTGAGGTATCTGCTCTTGAGTTCCTGGATGTGTATAGCTGCTGTGTTCATTATAAAAGGTTATAAAGTTAGTGAAAATTTCCAAAACTCCTAGTTGGAGAGCAAGAGAGTCAGGACTTATGGCAGGAAGATCTTGCTGCTGAAGTATCCGAGGCACATAGGAAGCTATCTCAGACCACCAAGATGTGTTTAACACTAAACTAACCTTTTAAGAGTACACCTTGGCATTTTTTTAATAGAACAATGAATAACAGACTACAATGGTCATGCCCAATCCAAGTATTCTCATTACTCAAAACTCAGAACCAACAGGTACGCAGGTTGAAGTCCAGACATTTCTCAGATATTTATGACTATATGCTTATCCCAAGTAACTAACTCAGTAGGTACTTCAGCTGGATTTGCAGAATAGCCCCAGAGTCTGAACCTTAAAAATAAGTCAGCCATGGCAGCTCCAATATTTTCATTCATTCCTTTTAAATCTTGAAATACATACAGGAGACATACTTCTGTTCATCATTCAGACATTTGTGTAATGCACAAAAGCCAACTCAGTGCTGAAAAATGCCCTCTGTTTTCTGAGAACTCGAGTTACTAGGATATGTTCAGTCTTACCTATTGTATACTACTTAAATTGTCTTAGAGAGAGGATTGCAAAGGCACAATGGGATAACAAAAAACTAACTCCAGTCCATCAGCAGGGGTGGTAAATCACACTGAAACCAGTATGAGTTAAATAAATAGAATATCTCACATTAGCAAAGTTGTCATTTTCTGGATAGATTTAGCAGTCCACTGATGGAATTTGCTTTTTGGCAGATGCAGCTGTTATGTATTACACAGGCCTTTTGAAACAGAAAAATAACCTGTGGGCAGAACTGTTTTGGACTACTGCACCTCAATGACATTAAATGGAAGTTCTGGGAAGCTTGTGAAGAACTAAGAAAGAAATCAAGCAGTCAGTCACATTTCCATTTAGCCAGGCTTGTAAAAGGTGACTAGTAGCTCTTTGGTACTGTGCTTTATTATCACTTCCAAATTCCATTTTGTACTAACTTAAGATAAGCCAATCCACAAAAAGAAAGAACAGATCTTTATGAATGTCCGAAACATTAGGGTTTATTAAAGTAGAACAAAGACTTGTAGACAGTTATCTTTTAGCCAACTGGGTCTTATATACATGGAGCCGGAAGTTCTGGTCTGCATGTTACTACATATGTGAAACATGAGCCCAGTAGCCTTAATTATTATGCTTTAATGAGATGTGAACTACTAACATTTTTATTGCCCTCATTTGGACAGCAACCCCAAACACCCTGCCTGAAAATCATTATAATAAATTATGCCCCTTGTGTAATAAAACACACTATCATAAAGACCATAACTGGGAGAAGAATATTACCTTATTATTTGTCTCTAGTGTGAAAAATATGATAATAAGATGATAACTATAGCAAGTTTAATAAGATTGCACCTTACAAATTGTATCTCGAGTTGCACTAAATATTGATGTAAGAATATTGCACACCATAATATCCATCTAGAGATAACATGATGGCCCATTGTAATGTAATTGTTGTAGGGAAGGATGTAATATTGTTTAATGAGCAGTTGCAGCTAATTCTCAAGGTGTGATGGGAAAAGTAACCTGTCCTAATAGCTTTCTGACAACTATTAATTACTTAGGTATTACATTTTCCAGAATGCAATTTAAAGGGAACCTGTCCTGAGAAAAAAATGGAAGTTGTCATTGCTAACATCTCCTTCTAAAAATGTTAGCTGTCTAACTGCCATGTTGATCTAATTGTTATATACTTCCTGAGTCAATGACCTGAGACAAGTATGCAAACAAAGAGTTATGACTACATTCTCCAGTGGCACTGAAACCCCACTTATTTCTTCTTATCCTTATGACTGAAGTCCGAGATCAGGACATAGTGTAAATATTGTACAATACTTTAATCTTGTGCTTAGTAAATTTCTTCCAGATCTGTGCAGTAAAGCAGTGTGAACCTTTGCCTCTGTCTAAGACACTTCCTGTAAGAAAGACCAGTCACTGCTGCTCTATCTCCTTGTGCAGGGTATCTGGATTTATATTCTTTGTGGCTATCAAGGAATGTATGTAAATGGATATTATTGTGATCGGATTTCAGTTTCAGTTTAATTTCTGCCTCTTTCGTTAGTCTATTCAGATAAGGGGGGGGTAAATGGAGTTAACCCCCCCCCCCCGAGTATTTACAGTATCCACTGTAGAATAGAGTAGCTTTTTAGCTGTGGGAGACGCATAACCACACACCAGCCTGTCTTCTCCGTGCTACTCAAAGGACAGTGCAGAGGGAGGTGAAAACTCTGATTTGCTGCATTGACAGTCTGATTTGGCCTTGCCCACTGCCAAAGAGAAAGTGCAAGAGGGGCAGTTTGGAAAAGAAGAGGTAATTTATTGGACCCATGGAAATGCTGGCGGGAGCCTGCAGAGATCTAGCCGGGACTGGGGAGCAAGCAATCTGCAGAGCAGGAGGTTGTGCAGGAAAAGAGAACCCCGGAGGGGACTTCAGCAGAGAGTGCCCCTTAGAAAACATGTAAGACAGAGAGAGCAGCTGTGTAGGGAAATCACAAACTACCTGGAAGCACAAGCAGGACAGCCTTGGAATAAAATAAGGCAAAGCAGCTCTGTCTGTACACCGTCCAGACACCCCAATTAGCCAGCAGCCCGCAGCTCAGCCCAAAATATAAAGAAGAGTCCTTTCTTTGAAGAGCCTGACAGACTGACCTATTTAGAAACCAGACATTAACCCTTTCACTGCCAGGCCTTTTGCTCCACTTTTAAACTCAGGTGGCCGGATCATTTTTGCAATTTTTCCATCGCTTTTTTATTTTTCCCCATACAGCTTTCAGAGTTTGTAAAAGACCCCCCAAACCATATATGTTCTGAAAGCACATGACCAGTAGAATAAAAAGAAGGTGATACTGATTTTTAGGGCCCCATGATAAGTGTGCAAATGTTTATCAAATCAATATTTTTGCTAACAATACACTAAAATCATTATTAACACAGCAAATTTTACAAAATTAAAATCAAAAGCTAACCTGCATTGAGTTAATAACAAATATTTGTAAATATAAAATTGCGCCTTTTTGCGAAATGGTGAAAATTGAATGTACAGAAAACTGTAAATAATGAAATTTCTCAAAAAATTTGGAGGTTTTCATTTTTTCACTTTCAGCTTTCAGAGTTTGAAAAAGACACCCAAAACCATATATTTTCTGAAAGCAAAAGGACTGGTAGAATAAAAATAAGGTGTTACTAATTTTTAAGGCCCCATGATATTTGTGAAATTATTTATCAAAACAATATGTTCGCTAAAAATACACTAAAGTCATTATTAGCAGATACAAACACAGCAAATTTTACAAAAATCCTGCAAAATTCTTACTAAATATAAAAGCTTAACCTGTATTAAATTAATAAATAACAAATATTTGCAAATTATCAGTTGCGCCTTTTTGGGAAATGGTAAAAAGTGAACGTATGTAA
>BLSH010365507.1:570952-583082 GCA_018402905.1 Glandirana rugosa
CAGTAACGAAAAACGATAGACATAAGACTACGATAACATATTTAAAAAGGCGGTACACCTGCAAGATTATTACACAAATGACCTAATATGTCTTAGTAATAGAAAACGGTTTTATAAAAGAAAACGGATCACCTTCACCATTAACACGAATAAGTGACAACACAAAATTTGACTTACGTGTTTGAAATAAATTTGGGTAAAGTGAAAATCTGAGAGACAAAAGTTCTACAAATACGTCAGGATGTTACAGAAAAACGTTACAAACGACTCTACCTCTTAGACGGTAATAATATTGATGGACAACATTATCCTTTTTCTTGTCGGGGTCGAAGAGAAAAAAAAGTTTCCTGAGATTGGTTTATACTTGGAGACTAATGTATCTTACAGACTTTAACGTAGGGTTGGAGACACGTCTGAAGACGTTTTCGTCACTAGCTCAGCGTGTTTGTTTTTTTACACTACGGAACGTTTCAAACATACGTCATACATGTTACGGGGGTCTGACGATTTTAACGTTCTTTCTTTGTAAAATTTCTACTAAGTTCTACCGTTTTCACCCACAGTGAATAAGCACAATTACCACTTCCACTAGGCAAAAGAAAATATTTTGGCAAAAGATAATGATTCTGTATAATCCAGTAAACACATTATTAGAACGTCCACATGGCGGAAAAATTTATACAATAGCATCAGAATACAGATAGCAAAAAGCAATGACATAATATGCCTTAATGTGTACCATCTTTTGATGAAATACAGCCTTAGTAATAAGTAAATGGGCAAAAAGGTGGCTATACAGTTACAATAATGAAGTCCAAAATCTATGTTTCGGGGTATAGTACCCCTTTCTCAAAAAAGACTTATACCATGTAATGGCCTCCTACCCTATATACACTGCTGACTCCCATTTGTCATGCTGTGTAACTGTGACACCACAGTGTGTCTCTTCGAGTGCAACAGGGATTCCAGCTGGCGCTAATCTTGTGGGAAGGCAGCTTGTCCACTAGAGGTGCCAACCCCATCAAGGTGGATTGGCGAAGGGGAATGAGGCTCCAGATGCAAAAGACAGATATCAAAAGTGCAGCAGTCATCTTCAGCATTGGAGTCCCATTTGGAAGACAGCAGTGAACACCACAAGGGGTTGGATGGTGCCACTAAAAGGGAGTAAAAACATATTTTGGCACAAAAGAAACTTAGTAACAAAGTTAAACCACTATACAACTTGACAGAGACTCTGTTCTATCCTTTGTACACTCAATCTAAAAGTTAAAATGTAACTCCAGTGTTACCATCAGTCTTGCACAGTTGTACAGGTTCCTCTCCTGTGCTGAAATTGCTTCCTCTGATTTCACTACACAGTCGGGTTAATTAAATAAAACTGGAGAATGCTAATTCTAGTGCAGCTGTCTGTGGTAGCCAATCAGTTTCTAAATTCAGCTTGTTCAATTAAGCTTTGACAAAAAGAAAAACAAATTGGATTGGTTTCTATGTAGAGCTGCACCCGATTTGGCACTTTCCGGTTCTAGTAAATTAACCCCTTTCCTGGTAGAGGACATCCAGCGTGTAAAGCTCCCTGCTGACTCCTCCCACCGCATAGAAAAGTACAAAGACCTAGTGTCATTGAGGGGTCTAAAATAAGGTATATAATAAAATGGAGTGTTGATGAGGGGGGATGTGGGAACCAAGGAATGCAAACAGATTAAAATTCAAGCGATATTAAAGGTTAAACAATATTGCCCAAAATGGGGCTTTCCTCTTCTTCTGGAAGTCCCCTGTTGGCACTGTCCACTTTTCCCTGCTCAAGTGCCTCCTTAGCAAGCTGTGTGCTATGGAGATACTCATGCCTGCATGCTTCCAAGCCGCAGGAGCCCTTTGGGTCCTGCTGTGTCTCCTGTGAAACCAGGAAGTGAGGGGAGGGGTTCTGCAGGCGAGGCAGCGCTGGAGTGGTGAGAGGTGCCAGGTGAGTGTTTGGGGGGTGAGGAGACCCAGTCCCTGGGGTGTTTTTTACTTTAATGCAGGTAATGCATTAAGGTAAAAACACTTTCAGCTTAAAAAAAAATCTTTAAGGGCCAAATCTGGGAAAACAATTATAATTAGGGTTGCTACCTTATCTCTTGAAAACACACATGAATTACATAGGCCTGTGGCGGATTACAGTGATAATTATATTCGCTCAGTGCCTTACCTGCATAGAACTAGCTTCAGGGCCTGTGTAATTCATATGTATTTGCTTTCAAAGGGATGAGGTGACAGCCTTAATTGCGTGCACACTTTACATATCTGTTTCAAATTTAAAACAGACTTCAGTGTTTTGATCTTGGAAATTAAACATAGAGGCATCTCAGATCTATCCAGGCCATACTGTGATGTATCCAACCATGCTCCAACCCAATTTTCCCAGTGGTAAATTGAGGCTGGCCTAGCAACCTAGAGATCTCCAGTACTTCTGTTAATTTAGCATAAAATGCATGCACTAAAAGTTAAGAGCTAGAGGAAATACACAGGGAAAAAAAAAATCAGTGGCAAATGCTTGGGCAGACCAAAGGAAACAAGCACTCACGGGAGGCCTGCATATGAACTGTAACAATTACTTCAAGCTAATAATGGTTGCTCACAGTGATCAGCTGGGGAAATAACCAGATTAACTTCAAAGCATTTTCCGTAAGTAAAGTATTGCGTAGGAAGCTTCACTATTGCAATTGGTTTCTCTGCTCCACAGAAGTAACAATTAAAAAAGAATCACCGTATATGCAAAAATAAAAAAGTATTTTTTTTTTATATTCTTTGTAACATTAAACAGTTCTGTTTCCATTTCAGTCTTCTTCATCGTCAATTAATCAGCCTAGGGGAACTAGCGCTTAGTAGTTACAATTGCAACGCACCACTAGGTTTTTCAATGACTCACTCTCTCTGTTATTTATTTATTTTCTTCTACATTCCTGTGCCTTCTTTCAATACACAAAAATACATTTGATTAACATAGGTCATATGGCCCTCAGTCTTTTATTATGTATTTTTATTTATGGTAGTCTTTTCATTTTTTTTTTCTTTTTACATTGCTACATAGTTACATAGTTACATACTTAGTCAGGTTGAAAAAAGACACAAGTCCATCCAGTTCAACCAAAAAAAAAAAAAAAAAAAAAAAAAATGTATATACATATATATATATACACATATACACATACACACATACAACCAAATAATCCCATATACAATCCTTCACCCACAGTTGATCCAGAGGAAGGCAAAAAACCCCAGCAAAGCATGGATCCAATTTGTTATAACGGGGGGAAAAATTCCTTCCTGATTCCCCGAGAGGCAATCGGATTCACCCTGGATCAACTTTACCTAAAAATGTTAGTACCCAGTTATATTATTTACATTAAGGAAAGAATCCAGGCCTTTTTTTTTTTTTTTAATATATTGCTATATATGTCTCTTTTTGGTCTTAATTTCTACTAGAGATGCCTACATTGTAGAACATTTTGCTGGTTAATAGTCTGCAGCATTCATCGTCTTTACAGGCTGCTATAAATATTATTATGTGATTAGCGATGCAAACTCCTGCAGATGCTGAGTACACCTGCAGGAGACGAATGCTGAATTAATTCTTGGGGAGGCTATGGAGACTGATGAATTCACAAGGGGAGTTAATGAACCCACTTCATTCCAAGACTGTTCAAAGCACAGCATAAACACTCTGTGGGGGATAATAAGACAATCATAGCCCTGGAGATATACAGGTATATTAAATAAGCAAGTGCAAGGAGCAAACTGAAGTGCAAAGTGCAATAACCCATTTCACTGAAGTCAAAAAGGTAAAGAAGTTGCCATGGGTTGCTGCCCTTTGCGGAATAAACCTAATTGTAAATACATTAATATACATAGTATATACTGTATAGGCAAAATGTTTATGTTTTGGATAACACTTTACAACAGGCATGCAAAAACAAGGCGGAGGAGAGCACTGAAAAGGAAGTAGAAAAAGAACTCTTGATGCCTCAGTATCAGTTATTCCCAAGGCTTATATTCAGCAGGAATGTGGAGGTATGCAGTTCTGTTACCTACAGCACTGAATGTATGCAATGGCAAAGGGTGCTGGGGTATGCTGCAGGGTCTATTGATACTGGCTACTGGAGAATCTATTGTCAGTGGATGGATCTAGTTTTGGGGGGGGTCTATTGCTGCTGGGGAGGTATATTGTTGCTGGGGGGATCTATTGTTGCTGGTGGAGGGTCGTATGTTGCTGATGGGTCAATTATCGTTGGGAGGGATCTACTGTTGAGGGAGGGGTCTATTGATGCTGGCTGCAGAGAGATCTGCTGTTGCTGCTGAGGGTCTATTGTTGCTGGGTGGGGGGTATTTTGTTGTTGGTGGTCCATTGTTACTGGGGGGCCTATTGTCGCTTGCTGCAAAGGAACTAGTTTACTGCTTTACTTGTAGACAAGAGGGCTCCTTTAATATGGGCCTCAGTACAAAGATTCAGTATCACAAAATGTATAAGAAAAGCCAGAATACAATTAATTACCTATTGAGTATTTTTTTTAATTCTGAGAACAATTCGGACAATCACACAATTCATGACAATTCATGTGAAATAATCGGGACAAGCACAAAAAAATTCTCGTACGATACCAGATTTGTGTAATCAGTACTGTACAGTTGTTGTCCGAAAATACAATACTAATACAATACAACAAATAATACTAATACAATACATACATTACATCACTGCTGAAATGATATTCTGTCATATGAGAATTTTCATTAGTAACCACTTTTATTTTCAATATGTGTCTACTGACTAGCATGCATGCAAAAATAAACAGTCAATCATTCGTTCGATAATTGTGTGTACCAGTTATTACTCAGCAATATTTTATTCTGGACACAGTGGGGTTGATTTACTAAACTAGAGAGTGCATGTGTGTTTGCAGGCACGCACACGCCACGGGAGCGAGCCCATGGGTACCGCAGACTCGATGTCCGCTGGCAACCCGCGATCGCTCTGTGCTGAGGCAGAACAGGGATGTAAATACGGCAGATCCCCGTTCTGATAGGGGACATGACAGAGATCTACTGTTCTCTGTCATCAGGAACAGCGATCTCTGTCATGTCCCTGCCAGCCCACCCTACAGTTAGAACACGCTGAGGGAACACAGTTAACCCCCTGATTGCCCCCTAGTGTTAACCCCTTCCCTGCCAGTGTCATTTTTGCATTGATCAATGCATTTTTATAGCACTGATCAATGTAATAATGTCACTGGTCCCAAAAAAGTGTCATTTGGATTAGCTTTGTCTGCTGCAATGTCGCTGTCCTGCTAAAAATCACAGATCGCCACCAGTAAAATAAATAAATAAAAGTCCATAAATCCTTACCGTATTTTGTAGATGCGATAACTTTTACGCAAACCAATCAATATACGCCTATTGCGATTTTTTTTTACCAAAAATATGTAGAAAAAACATATTGGCCTAAACTGATGAATACATTTTTTTTTATAGCGCAAAAAATAAAAAACACAGAGGTGATCAAATAACACCAAAAGAAAGCTCTATTTGTGGGGAAAAAATGCAAATTTTGTTTGGGTACAGTGTCTCAAGACCACGCAATTGTCAGTTAAAGTGACACAGTGCCGTATCGCAAAAAATGGCCTGGTCAGGAAGGGGGCAAATCCTTCCGGGGCTGAAGTGGTTAATTATACAAGCTAAAGTTGGAAGCTTATAGGCGACCATGCACCAGATTTTGCACTCCAGTTTTAGTAAATTAACCCTATTGCAGGCATGCCGCATGCATTCAAAAAAGGAATGGAGTTCAATGGAACCCAATAAGGAGCATTTTTCTCTTATTTGCTGTAAAGCTTATCCTTTCTCCTTTATAACCCTATAAAAGGCCATATTGAGAAAATAAAGGAATCATAGTGGATTTTGTCCTCCACAAACTAGACTCTGGGGTAAAGCTTGAGACTTTATATGGCTATTGATTTCTACATGTAAGTCATGTTTGAATATATAACAAACTGACAAAAATTAGCTGTATGGTAGAAGGTATACTTCAGGAATTTGGAATGTCTCTGCACATTTGTCTTAATGATCTTTTAGTTTGTTACTGTAATGTAAGCTACTACTTTTTTTATTTTTACTACTGTAATTACTGCTTAATTATTTTTGCACATTGAAGTAAATGGTCAAAAATTTTTAGCATGCAAGCATATGGTGCAGTAGGGTTAAAAAGCCATGACATGAGCCATAATGCCAATTCTTTGTAACTTTTTTTTTTAATTTATGTATAATTATATATATTATATTCATACAAACTCTGGAGAATTCACCAGGGAGAAAGTGGGCATCATACAGATAAAGAAAACAGTGCCAGGAGACCTGTTTGTTGAAGGAGGGAGTCATAACACAAGCTTCATTCCTGCTGCAGCTGTTTAATCTGTCATTTTTTTTTTTTGCTGCCGTGCAATAAATGCCAACATACTGTAGTTTCAGGTGATATATACAGTATATATATATATATATATATATACAGTATATATATACTGTATATATATTTACACACACTGTATAAGTCTTTACAATATTTAAAGTTCAACCCACACATATTGCCATAGGCTTTTGCAACACCCATTCAACTGACCAACTGAGAGGGGCAAAAAAAAAGATTTAAAAAAAAAAACAGTTTGCACTAAACAAATTTTCATTGCATGAAATAGATTGTATTAGCATGTGCCCTTCTATGTAAGGTCCGATGTCCACACTGGTGCAACATGAAAGTTGTGCGACTGTCGATACAACTTTGCCCTGCAATTTCAGGCCGACATCGATCCGACTTCCATGTGACTTTAATGTACCGGATCTGATTTTGATCCGGCTTTGAGAAAAATAAAAACGGCATGGGATCCCCCTCCCAAGTCCACACCAGACCCTTATCTGAGCATGCAGCCTGGCAGGCCTGGAAAGAGCGGTGCTTTGGGGCAAAAAATATATTTTTTACCTTCTGCTATAAAACATACCCAATAAAAAAACGGAAACAATCAAATTTATTCAACAATTTAGGCAAATATGTATTCTGCTGCATATTTTTGGGAAAAAATTCCAATAAGCATATATTGATTGGTTTGCACAAAACGTATAGCATCTACAAACTATGGGATATGTTTATTTTTTTTCTAGTAATGGCATCAATAAGCAACTTATAGTGGGACTGCGATATTGCAGTGGACAAATCGGACACTTAACTGACACTTTTGACACTTTTTGGGGACCAGTGGCACTAATACAGTGATCAGTGTAAAAAAATATGTACTATCACTGTACTAATGACACTGGCTAGGAAGGGGTTAACATCAGGGGCAATCAAAGGGTTAACTGTGTGCCTAGCCTATACTTACTCACTGTGGGGGAGGTACTTTGACTAGTGGAAGGCAAAGATTTGTGTTCCTTCTTTCCAAAAACACATGATCAATACCTTACCTTCTGACAGAATGACAATCTGCCTTGTTTACATAGGCAGATTGACGTTCTGCCTGTGTAATCGTCGGGAGCCGGCGGACATCGAGTCCGCGGTACCTGCCGCTGGGCTCTCGCTGTGTGTGATTACAGCGGAGGCATTTCGGTGGCAGCACGCATGCGCCCCCAGACTTGGAAGTGTCAGGCATGTACTACGTACATGATCTGGCGCAGAGCAGCTGCCCTGCAGCAGTAAATGTACGGTGGGCGGTCTGCAAGTGGTTAAAGTGAGAGCGCACCTTTTTTATTTTAGTATGGTTAGTGGGCCCAGTATTCATGATACTTGAGTTGCAGCAGTCCACATTATTTCCTTTTGGCTGAGCACAAAAATGTATTTTATTTATTTGTAACCATATTACATACTAGAAAAATTGTGCAGACTTGGACTCACCTCTGATGCTGAAGACTGTGTTAGCCTCACCCATGAATGAACTATGTATTGTCAAATCCTATTCCAAGCAAGAAAAGTAATTGTCCAGCACTGGAACATGATGTTCAAGCTTTCCCTTGGATAGAACTCATGCAGCCCAGACCATGACACTCCCACTACCATGCTTGACTGTAGGCAAGACACACTTGTCTTTGTACTCCTCACCTGGTTGCCGCGACACACGCTTGACACCATCTGAACCAAATAAGTTTATCTTGGTCCCATCAGACCACAGGACATGGTTCCAGTAATCCATGTCCTTAGTCTGCTTCTGTTCAGCAAACTGTTTGCGGGCTTTCTTATGCATCATCTTTAGAAGAGGCTTCCTTCTGGGGCGACAGCCATGCAGACCAATTTGATGCAGTGTGCGGCATATGGTCTGACCACTGACAGGCTGACCCTGCACCCCTTCAACCTCTGCAGCAGTGCTGGCAGCGCTCATACGTCTATTCCCAAAGACAACCTCTGGATATGACACCGAGGACGTGCACTCAACTTCTTTGGTTGACCATGGCAAGGCCTGTTCTGAGTGGAACTTGTCCTATTAAACTGTTGTATAGTCTTGGCTACTGTGCTGCAGCTCAGTTTCAGGGTCTTGGCAATCTTCTTATAGCCTAGGCCATCTTTAAGTTGAGCAAAAATTATTTTTTTCAGATCCTCAGAGAGTCCTTTACCATGAGGTGTCATGTTTCACTTTCAGTGACCAGTATGAGAGAGTGAGAGCAATAACACCAAATTTAACACACCTGCTCCCCATTCACATCTGAGACCTTGTAACACCGGGGAGGAAAAATGGCTAATTGAGTCCAATGTGGACATTTTTACTTTGGGGTGTACTCACTTTTGTTGCAAATGGTTTAGACATTAATGGCTATGTGTTGAGTTATTTTGTGGGGACATCAAATTTACACTGTTATACAAGCTGTACACTCACTACTTTACATTGTAGAAAATATTTACAAAAATGTGAGGGGTGTACTCACTTTTGTGAGATACTGTATATTGCATAAATTGTTGTGTATAACTCATGGTTTAACATGCATGCTCACAGTTACATGTATATAGCAATGCCATGCAATATGTAGCTTTAGGGAGGATGGAAAGGAGAGGGGGATGCAGGAAGAAAGGAGATGCAGTAAAGGTAATACACAAGAAAAGAAAAGCATAGTAAAGGGGGAAAAGCTTGAGGGGAAAGAGAGGTGCAATGCGAGGATGAACCTGAAAGGGGTGCAGTACAGGCTAACTATAATACAAAGTGAAGCAGTTGAGAGAGGGTGCTGGAAAGGGAAATTATGTTCAGTCCAAGTTCAATGCTTGAGATGGAGAGGAGAAGCAGTAATGGGGACACAGAGGCAAGAGGAGAGTTGTAGTATAGGGGAGACACAGGAAGAAAAGGTCAACTGCAACATAGAAGGCACCCTAGGGGATAGAAAAGCTGGTGGAGAAGGATGGAAGCAGTACAAGCTGCAAGGTTAGTAGAAAAAAGTGTCAATGGGTGTGTTTCACTTCAACACCCCACCCATCCCTCCTGTGCTTAAAGTGGTTGTATAGGTTGAAGGTTTTTATACCTTTATGCATTCTATGCATGGTATGCAAGGTAAAAGAACCTTCTGTGCTCCCCCCACAGCTCCCACTAATACTCACCTGAGCCCCCTCTCGATCCAGCGATGTGCACGGGAGCCTCAGCTGTCCCGAGTCTCTCTCTCCACACTGTCACAGACACACAGCCAGGGAGCAAATGAGGAGACAGCGGGGGACAGAGCCAAGCCACGGATTTATGTGTCTTATGGACGCATAGAGCATGGCTCAGGAGCAAGCATGCACCAGTGCCCCCATAGCAAGCAGCTTGTTATTAGGGGCATTGGTCAAAGGAAGCCAGTGAACTCGGGAAGAAGAGGATTGGGGCTACTCTGTGCAAAACCACTGCACAGAGCAGGTAAGTATGACATATTTGTTATTTAAAAATAAAAAACAAACCTTTAATATCACTTTTAACAGTCACACATTGCTAGCAATATTATTATAGATTTGAATTATTTTTCTAGGCAAGTTCAAAGAGAAGAGGTTAAAAACGAATAACTTGACTGAGGCTAGTTCAGGCAACTCCCATGATGTATATATGGGGTGTTTCATTGGTTCAGGGCCACAAGGAGAAAGGCAAACTAACAACTAAGTCCACCTACAGTGCTTTTCCAGTGTCTGCGTTTCTATATCTATAAAATATTTGATGTAATGAAAACTTAATGAAAAAGAAAATGAAACATAGAATATAAAAAATGTCACAAGGCACTCAGTGAGTCTATAATATGCTTGATCATTGCTTTCAGTATTGTCCACTTATGAAAAAAAAATCTGTGCTGGAAGGCTGTATTGTGTTAGATTTACATTAAATTCACAGTTTTTTTATTGCTGGAAATCATTATACTGGACTTCAAGGTTTGAACTTTAAAAGATAAATCCTAATAATATTTGTAATAGCAGCTTTAGGCAAAAAACAGAACTCCATTTTAAAACCTAAAAATCCATACTAAATGTGTTCAGATATAATAAAACATGAAGCCTTACATTTTGATCTGTTTAATATTAGTGAATAAATTCAGCACACTACATGATCAGTACTTCTCATATGGAATCAGCTTGTTAGCACATGATGGCTGCAGAAGCATACTGTCTCTGATGTAAGATGCCATCTGGAGTTTTAGCTTCTATTCATTCATTTATTCAGGGTTTTTTGTATATTTATACCTACAAAATTATTAATTATTTTATACTTTCAAATTTTGAAACATTAAATGTCTATTAAAATTGACAGTAAATTTACATCACTTTAGCTATTGTATATTTGTATTTTTTACCACTAGTTTTATTTTGGCATCACTTAAATTTTAAATGTACATCACTTAAGGCTTAAGCTATTGTATATTTGTTTTGTTTACCACTACTTTTATTTTTATCATTATTATGATTAGTAGTAATATTAGTACTATTGGTAATAACAGTAGTAATAGCAAAAGTGTCTTTAACCACTTGCTTCCCAAGCCTATTCTGACACTTCTAACATAAATGTAAAGATCAGCTTTACCCCATCAGAATCAGAATCCCCAAACATCATATATTTTTTTTAAGCAGAGGCCCTAGAGAATAAAATGATGGGGGTTGAAATTTTTTATATCATGTGGTATTTGCACAGTGATTTTTCAAATGCATTTTTTTGGAGCAAATACACTTTAATTCATTTTATTGGACAAAAACACAATATAATGCACAATCTTCATTCCTCGTGACTGTTTATTTCTGCCATTTTTTTGGCCACGTTGCAGTAATAATAATAATTGTTAAATTCACAGGTTTTTCATTGGATAAAAATCATTATACTGGTCTTCAAGGTTTGTACTTTAAAAGATAAATCCTAATAATATTTGTAATAGCAGATTTAGGCAAAAAAAGAACAACTCCATTTTAAAACTTGAAAATCCATACAAAATGTGTTCAGATATAATAAAACATGAAGCCAGTATTATTGACCTAATATTCTGGGTTTCATTTTTGGTAGCGTTGGTTTTCAGGGCCTCTAAAGCCCTATACATCACTTACGAGTTTAAAAAAGTTACGTTTTATATCTAAGACTGAGGGAGGTATTCTGCAGTCTTGTTTCTCCCCCTTGTGGACCCGTTGCCCACAGCTTGTTCCCCTTTCGGGTGGGTTTTGGGTTTTCTTGGGGGGGGGGGGGTGAGTACTGTAGAATCGTCTCCCTTTCGGTCATATCTTATTAACAGTTTTAATCTATAGATTCTGTCTCTTACATCACTACTAAGTCGGCCCTGCGAGACCGAATGACACTCAACTGTACTTGCTATCTTGGAAGAGACCTTTTTTGCATATTATATTGATGTTTTGTATATTTTCCTGCATAAAACTCAATAAAAACCATTTAAACGAAAACATGAAGCCAGTTTGACCTGATGCTTTCACAGGGTGGTTACTGTCTGTTTACATTAGACCAAAACTGGAAGTGATGAAAAACTTGCTGCTTCCAGTTTCTTAGAAGTTCCAGTCCTTGATCATCTCTATGGTCAGCCAGCGGAACTGCTAGCTTCAGTCCCATGCCCCCGGTGGGACAGGAGAGCCCGGGAAGGCCTGTAAAAGCAATCCAGCAGCTAATTAGCCGCTCAGATTACTTTT
>BLSH010365507.1:583092-597692 GCA_018402905.1 Glandirana rugosa
GTTCCCCTTAGGGGTGGGTTTCGGGTTTTCTCAGGGGGGGGGTGAGTACTGTAGAATCGTCTCCCTTTCGGTCATATCTTATTAACAGTTTTAATCTATAGATTCTGTCTCTTACATCACTACTAAGTCGGCCCTGCGAGACCGAATGACACTCAACTGTACTTGCTATCTTGGAAGAGACCTTTTTTGCATATTATATTGATGTTTTGTATATTTTCCTGCATAAAACTCAATAAAAACCATTTAAACGAAAACATGAAGCCAGTTTGACCTGATGCTTTCACAGGGTGGTTACTGTCTGTTTACATTAGACCAAAACTGGAAGTGATGAAAAACTTGCTGCTTCCAGTTTCTTAGAAGTTCCAGTCCTTGATCATCTCTATGGTCAGCCAGCGGAACTGCTAGCTTCAGTCCCATGCCCCCGGTGGGACAGGAGAGCCCGGGAAGGCCTGTAAAAGCAATCCAGCAGCTAATTAGCCGCTCAGATTACTTTTACTTTGTTCAGCATCGCTGGCTAAAATTTAAAATACTGGGGTCATGGCTGCAGCAGCAAACCTGAGCATGTACAGGAGTTTCTTTTGGAGGGAAGTGGTTAAATAAGAAGACAAATCATTTCCCAGCAGATACTGTATGTTAACATTCTTAATCAGAGTGTTGTCTAAATGTTGGGGGAAGGGGTCTTTGGTAGATCAGCTTGCCGTACGTGCATTGGCTGGTAATGCCCATAAGGTGCGGTTCACACCATAATGTGGTGTGGGAAAGACGTATTCTGTGTGCATTTCCTGCACGGCTTTCAAAACGCACTGCCTTTTTCATCTGCTGCCGGTGCCAATACATTGTTAACAGCATTCCAAATGCAAATTGCAAATGCAGTGTGTTTGCTGGCACCAGAATGCATTGCACTAGAGTATATGGGCTGCAAAATCGCACTGCAGGGGAATGTGCAGGAATCACACAGGAAGATCGTGTTCCTGTGTGATTCTGATGTGAACCAGCCCTAAAATACAGATTCAGTGCCACAAGCAGGCTTTATTTCCTAATGTAGGCCAAACACTTTGTTGAGCAAAAACACTTTTTCTACTAAAAAGTACAGATTAAGACACAGGTAAATAGCCATTCATATAGCATATTTGTTACTGAACAGAGTGCTTGGAATTCCCCTTAAAACTGTAAAGAACTTTTGAACATTTGATAATTAGTTTGCCATTAACAGATATGTTTGTATTTAAAACCATATTATTAATAATGCACTTAAAAAGAGTATGTTTGATCCACTAAATATCAGATATACAAACACAGTTGGATGACAAAAATGTCTACAATCAATGAAGACATAATATGGTTGATTTACTAAAACTGGAGAGTGCAAAATCTGGTGCAGTACTGCATGGAAACCAATCAGCCTTAATGCTTTAACCCCTACAGATCCACGCTATTGCCGAAGTACGGCTCCAGCGCGGATCTGAAATGCCGGGACGACGTCCATGGACGTCATCCCCTGTGCACGCTCCCGGCGCACCCCCTGGCGCGAGCGTGCCCGTGGGTCAGGCGGACTCGATGTCCGCTCGAAACCCACGATTATCTGACAGAGCTTCTGTGACAGGGGACATACCAGATCTACTGATCCCTGTCACTGGGATCAGTTAGATCTATTATGTCCTGACCAGCCCCGCCCCCCCACAGTTAGAACACACCCAGGGAACATTGTTAACCCCTTCACTGCCACCTGCAGGTTAAGCCCTTCACTGCCAATGACATTTACACAGTAATCAGTGGATATTTAAATTTCTGATCGCTGTATAAATGTCATTGGTCCCAAAAATGTGTAAAAAATGTCCGACATTTCTGCTGCAATATCGCAAAAAAAAAATAATAAAAACGCCATAAATCAATTCCCATAGTTTGTAGACGCGATAACTTTTGCGCAAACCAATCAATATATGCCAATTGCGATTTTTTTTTTACCAAAAATATGTAGAAGAATATATATCGGCCAAAACTGATGACTATTTTTTTTAATGGATTTGTACTTTAGCAAAAAGTAAAAAATATTGTTCTTTTTTGCAAAATTGTCGCTCATTTTTTGTTTATAGCGGCAATCAGAAATGACGCAGAGGTGATCAAATACCACCAAAAGAAAGCTCTATTTGTGGGAAAAAAGGACGCAAATTTTATTTGGGTACAACGTCGCACGACCGCGCAATTGTCATTCAAAATGCGACAGCGCTGAAAGCCAAAAATTGGTCTGGGCAGGAGGGGGGTTTAATTGCCCAGTAAGGAAGTGGTTAAGGTCCTTTCACATTTACGGACCGTTCAGGTCTACCTGTCATTTTTTCAGGTGGACCTGAACGGACGCTCCATTCTCCTCTATGGAGCAACGGATGTTAGCGATGACATGTTCATTGACATCCGTTCTGCTCTGATTCGTTACATCTAGATGGATGGAAACTAGGGTTTCCACCTCATCCCTTTAAACCCGAACACATATGAATTACACAGGTTCTGTGGCTAATTAAGGTGGTAATTAAACTCACTTGGTGCCTCATCTGAAATAAATTAGCCTCAGAACTTGTCTAATTCATATGTGTTCGGGTTTAAAGGGATGAGGTGGCAACCCTACTGGGAACTCTATTTTCTATCCAACTGGTGGATCGGATTGAATGAACATGGACAGACCATTTTCATCGATCCCCCATAGAGGAGAGTGGAGCTCTGACAGGTCCTTCCTTGCACAGAGTGCAGAGACTGACCTGTCATCCACTGGCTCAGCGGGGATGAACGGATGGATCCTCGCTGAGCAGTGGAGTCCATCAAAATGGACTCCGCACCTGTGAAAGAGCCCTTTTTGTCAAAGCTTAATTGAACAAGCTGAGGTTAGAAGCTGATTGGCTACCATGCACAGCTGCACCAGATTTTACACTTTCCAGTTTTAGTAAATCAACCCAAATGTTTGAACTTTTTTAACATGTCTACTTACAGAAGTTGTCTAGGACATTAAAGTTTACACAGACATTTAAAAACATGCAGGTGTCATGTTAATAGGTGATTCTTAAATGATTTATTCTCTTATTTGTTTTCTTTATAAATATTGTATTGATTTTTAAAAAAGAAAATTCTTTACAAACACAAATTCAAATACATACATCCAGTAGCAATTTTCAATCATGGGATATTCTCTTTTATGCCAGTAAAAAATAATAATAATATCATTTATCCCGATCTTTTACTGACTTTGCCCCTATTTAACCCATAACATATTTGTTTTTATATCTGCAACTCACTGCAGATATGAAAACGAATTCAAGGGCTGCCCAAGATCTGAAATTTTTTAAATGTTCCTCCAGGGTAGAAAGTTTGAGAACGGCTGCTGTAGATTTTTCACAGTGTTTATAGACTGGAAAGGACAAAATCAGATGCGTACATGAGATGTGGGCTTCTAGGACAGGTTTCAGCCAAACTATTGACTGAAACATTTCAAACCCCGCTTAAAGTTTTCCCTTTAAAGAGCTCGAATTTGGGTGTCTACTGCAATTGTGGAGACAGGCTAATCTTGCACATGGTTGCAAATATTTGTGGTCATGTTTATTTTGTCATGTTTATCTGATTAACAAAACACAGGGTTTTAGAACAAAACTGATGATTTTGCACAAAGTACACAAAAAGGTACGATTGTTTGCTCTACAGGCGGTCCCCTAGTTATAAACATCTGACTTACAAGCGACTCCTACTTATAAACGGAGGTAGACAACAGGAAGTGAGAGGAAATCTCCCCCTAGGAAGGGAAATTCACTCCTGTAAGAGTTATTATGGGAAAAAGGGGTCTCCACTGAAGCTTTATTACCAATCCTTGTTTCCTCAACAACCCAAAATTTTCAAAATCCAATTATCATTGGGACAGAAAGTGAAGTGAAATCTTCTGAACAGAAACATAGACAGCAAAACAAACATTACAGGGGTGTTAACCCTTCCCTATGCTATACAAAAAGCTTAAAAATAGTTCTCTTGGCTGAAGCTACACTTAAAAAATGTACAAACAAATTCAACTTAAGAACAAACCTACAGTCCCTATCTTGTATGTAACCCGGGGACCACCTGTATGTAGATATAAACTTGGTGTTACCACATACCTAAGAGAATCCATCGAGAAAGATCTTTGCTGCCATGAATAAATATGATATCAGAAAAAAAATAAAAATAGGTATTACCCTCTAGAAAAAGAAAACACTGGTTGCTTTTACTGTCTAATCGGCAATAGCATAATGTACAGTATGTGAAAATACAACTGGCCAATATGGGCATTGTTTTTACTTTTTAAATAGCAGGACCATCTGATCAGGCATGTGCAGTCAGAGGAGGCAGATGAGGCAGAGTCTCACCTGCCATGAACATGAAAAAAAAACTGATCGAGCTTCGAGGGTCGTAGCTCGGTAACCTGGGGTCGCAGAGACCCCAAATTTGGGGGGTAGGTAACAGAAGTTCTACCCTACCTGGGACTTCCTAGCACTTATTGTTCCAAAGATATGGGGCTCCTTGCACAGCCTGTCAGAAGCTACATACAGCGTGCCCAGTTTAAATACAAGCTGACACACGCTGTTTTCAGCAGACTGAGAGGATGAGCTCACAGTGCCTCTGACTTCTTGTCAGAGGCACTGAGCTCAATGGACAGCTTGGAGCCTTGGACCAATGGTAAAGCACCATTGGTTCAAGCTGTCCAATAAAAATGCTGCAGTGGAGGCTCTCCTCTCACTGCAGTGTCATAGAAGGGGCATGGGTCTAAAAGACACATGTTCCCTTCCAGCCCAGTCCTCTTAACTACAAGGAAAAAACATGAGTTTATGGGTATAAGGTTTACCCATAATCCCATGTTTTTATCACACAGTTAAGAGGGAGAATCTGCTGCTGTTGAAAAGGCACTTTTTTAATCAAGCTAGATAATATATTTTTAAGCTACATGTTATAACTTAATAATTTATTATTTATCAAATTAATCAATTAAAACAAACAAAGAGCCACGATTTTGCAAAAAGAACAATATTTATTACTTTTTGCTAAAATACATATCCAAAAAAAAAATGTATTCAACAGTTGTGGCCGATATATATTCTTCCTCATATTTTTGGTAAAAAAAAAAAATCGAAATCAGCGTGCAAAAGTTGCCGCGTTTACGAACGATGAGAATTAATTTATGAGGTTTTTATATTTTTTTATTTTTTACTAGTAATGGTGGTAATCTGCGATTTTTAGTGGGACTGCGACACTGCGGCGGACATGTCGGACACTTTTGACACTTTTTGGGACCATTGGCATTTATACAGCGATCAATGCTATGAAAATACACTGATTACTGTGTAAATGTTACTGGCAGGGAAGGGGTTAACACTAGGGGGCTATCAAAGGGATAACTGTGTTCCCTGCTTTGTGTTTCTAACTGTGTGGGGGCTGGGCTGATTGTGGAAGGAGAGTGATCGTTGCTCCCATATACAGGGAGCATACAATCACACTCCTCTCCATTGTCAGAATGGAGATCTGTGTGTTTACATATACAGATCCCCATTCTGTCACTGCGGGGGAGCGAACGCGGGTAGCCGTTGGACATCGAGTCCCCCTACCCGCTCCCTGGCTTCCCCTCTACACAGTGAGCGCGCGCAGGCACCCATGATCTTTGATCTTGCAGCTGTCGCCAGGTGTTGACAATATGCGATATCGAGCCAGACTGCCACCGTCAAATGGCGGCGGGCAGACGTTAAGTGGTTAATGTGATTGTAAAGGTTTTTTTTTTTTTTAAACAACTAACATGTTATACTTGAGAAAAACAAAGGCAGACAAAAGCGCCAGTAAGTGTAGTATTGAATTTAGTGGATAATTGAATTGCTCCCAACTCAGGGCTACTCACAGCATAAAATAAGGTAACAGGCTCTTCGTAGGAACAAGGGATTGCCAGGGCACCAGGTTCATCTCCACTGAAGGCGCATCAAGTTCCATTGGCCGCAGAGCTGGAACGAGTCCAGGGAGCCTTCACGGCTGTTCTCTCGGCAATGGCATAGGCTCAGCATGTTGTATCTGGATACAGTGGCTGGCTTCCAGGGTGGAACGAGGCTTGGAATGCAGCGTGTATCTGGAGAGTGTCGTGGTGATTTGGCTAGTCCCAGGATGCTGTGCGACATGTTTCCAAGTTTCCGCTAGGCTAATGAGCATGCGCACTCCTTTCTCAAGCTTCAGGTCAATACAACTGAGCAGCACGCTTTGCATAGCACACTCATCACTTTTGGATTAGACTGGGATTGTTGTGTCGTCCAGTGCCTCCCTCCTTGACGTCGATCACCCATTTTACCTTGGTCTGTACCATGGCTGTTTTCCCTCGGTTTGGGTGGGATCATCCCTGCCTCAGCCCCGGGCCAGACCCTGTTATGGCTTCCCCTCTTCCTTTTAAGCTAGTCCATCTCTTTGAGCTGATATTTACCAAAACTCCTAGCATTGCACTCCTGACTAGTGACTGAAAGCCACGAAACGCGTAGATTTACATCAATGCGTATACCATCTGATTTCTACACCTATTATCATCTTCTTGCTCATGTATTTTATAGCATCATTTTAAATGTATGTATAAACTTATGGAAACGTTTTTACTCTAGCACGATGTTAAAAATATTTATACAGTATGTAAATAAACATTTACTTCTTATACCTTTGTACTTTTGCTTATGTGTGGCATGTCTCATATAAAGCCCCATGACCAAATCTCTCCTTGTTTGTATTCATATTAGGGAAGGAAACTTGTCACTGTGGTTGTGATAGATCACATTTTCTTTTTTCCTATAACTAGTAGAACTGCAATCATCTACATAACCAGAATAAAATACATAACTTGTGAATATGAAACCTGTGTGTATCTGGCTCTGATACTAGCTAGTGCCTCACCAGCCACTGACCTCACTGCATGCCCCTGCATTAGATTCCTCCTGTATTGAATTGTATTGTAACTGTACTGTCTACCCTCATGTTGTAAAGCGCTGTGCAAACTGTTGACACTATGTAAATCCTGTATAATAATAATAATAATCATAAAAATACATTCTTTATTTATATAATTTTAGAAAAAGACACAAGATCCAAACACAAAAAAATGGACCGAGAATAGGGGTTTAACTATCATAAATGACACTGCTGGTGTTTAAGGAGTTCCCAACATGCTATGTGCTTGTGCAATGAAAGTGTTTTATGATCACTCCTACAAAAACGATTCTTGTGTTTCTGTTTTTACTAAAATGGGATGCATTTAACATTTGATTTTAGAGTGAATGAACTTTTATGAATGAAAACGTAATCACTGTTAAAAATGTGTATGTTTGAGAAAAAAATTCCAACCTGCTACATAAATCTTTCTGTCACTACAGTAGAAAGCACATCTTGATTTGACCCTGCCATTGATTAGAAAACTAAAACTTTACTATAAAATTCTCCTGTATGCCCATCTTTAGACCTGGTTCACACTAGTGCGATTTCAAATGCAACTTGAGTCACACAGAATCGCATGACAAAGGAAATCACATTGTTTTCAACATTGACAGTTCACATCAAAGCAACTCAGCATGGAGTGATTTTGGAAAAGGGTCCTATACTACTTTAGTGTGATTTCATTCAGATTTTGGCCCCATAGAGTATACAAACCAAATTGTATCTCAGCTGTGTGAACCTACCCTTAGCTGTACTTCATGCCAGCAGAGCCATACCTTTTGAAAGGTGTCATAGCTTTTTCATTCTTACTTTTTCCTTCTCCAGCTTTTAGATATCGACCATAATTCCATTAAAGTCTGACTTTAAAAACTAAAATGTATCGCCGCTTAGTAAAAAACGAAATATTTAATTATAAATAGAGGCAGCCCACACTAGCATGTGAACCACACCTCACACAAAATAGATACTTTGTAGAACAATTTGCAGCGCTCTGGTGTAATATTAAAGAGGAAGTAAACCCTGATGGGGCTTACTTCCTCTATATTCCCCTGCAAAGTAGACGCATAATGGGCTACTGTGCATCACATAGTAGCCCATTATGTGTCACTTACCTGCAAACGAAGCCTGCTGCGTCCAGCGATGTCCCCTGTGCAGGCAGCGTCCATGTTCAGCCCCTCCTCCTTCCGGGGCCGCGACTCCAACTCTGTGACTGGCTGGTGTCACATGACGTCACTCCGGCGCATGTACGCGGGAGCCACCAGTCACGGCACAATCTCAGTGAAGAAACGACACAGAGGCCATTCTTCACTGTGCATGTGCCGAAATGACGTCGGCACATCTAGTACACTGCATATCTCCTGAACCTTGCAGGTTTGGGAGATATACAGGGAACCTACAAGTAAGCCTTATTATAGGCTTACCTGTAGGTTAAAGTGGTTGCCACAGGTTTACATGAATATGTATCAAATCAATAATAAACAATATGTGTGACACAACAATTATGTGCAACAGTCCCAAAGAAACAAAATCCACTTTTGTGTTAAATATATGTGAATAAGTGGCAGCAAAATACAAAATCCATCAAAATACAATCTGTGTTTCTTTCTTCTTCAAAAAAGGAACCTGCAACTTCAAAATATTCACCACCTCTACATGTGTGTGATAACTAAGTGCTTAACCTCATTTATTGGCCTGTTAGGTTAAAGGAGGTCATGGATCGCATCCTAAGGGTTCCAGTAACTTCTAATAATTCACTGCTAATAATCCACTGCAATGGAAGGTCTCTTGTGCAACTCCTCCTCCAGGTCAAACATCTCATAACCCTTTCTCTGGAAATCAAGCTGCTTAAACTCATGAACACAAAAAGCAGATCATCTAATGCCCTCTGTCTTCACTGTATTTATTAAATAGGAAAGTCACTCACTTTTCCTGTAGGTTGAGAAAAAAATGCTTCCAAATCAACAATGTAGATCACTCGGCATACACCAGTTCACCAGTTCAGTAGTGGATGTCAGTTACACATCCAGCCTGAAGACATCAATAGGTCCACCTGCTTTAAGAGTCACGTCCTTATGGACTTTCTCAGAAGATGAATGGAGGAAGCGAACCCTTCATTCATCCATCCGCTCTCCATTCATAGATTGTTTTTCATTCATAGCGCTATAGTACAGCATTGAATGAAGGAAGGGGCAGAAAGGGTAGACATAGTTGGCATTCTTGAGGACTGCCTGTCACAGGTCTTGTGGCTCTATTACTCCTGCAGCACAGGAAGATTATTGCTGCAGGAGTAGGTGTGGTTCAGAGGACTTTGGATTTCAATTGAAGCAGCAGCCATCAGCACAAGGGACATTTCACTTTCATAGTAAGTACTGTCATTTATACTGATTTAAAAAAAAAAAAAGACTAAACGTAAGCTTTAAAATGCCCATTTGAAATCAAGCCATAGCTTTATAACTAGTGGGAAGGAATGGGAGCAGACAGTGTAAAACGTGAACAAGTACACTCATAAATGCATTATTACAGGTATAGTTTAATTTAAAAAAAAATGTAGTATAGTTAAAACTTCTTTTTAATTGGAAAACTTCTCAGTCTGCTTCCATGAGCTGTAAACGTAATAACTTAAACACTATTAAATAACCATCAGAATTTAAGCAGTCAAACAGTCTCAGTATTCAGGTACATAAACTCTTTATCACAAAGTTAAAATGGGTATGGTTATTTGCCATGATGATTGCTATTTTAGCCCTGTTACTGTTATTTCAGCTTTCATTGCCTATCATTGTAAAAAAAAAAAAAAAATGATTGTTATGGAAAATAATGACCATTCAATTTTAGTGAATTTAGATTTGCATTAGTTTAGGGCTTTCAATTCTAGAATTTTTGTTTTCTAGCAGAATTAATATAAAATAATAAAAGTAAAATTGAAGCAACATTGGATAAAATTGAGCACTACATTAATATTCTTTTGTTTACATTAAATAACCAATGTGAAACATTCAAGTTGACGGTATGTGGAAGGCTACAGCTGGCATTTAATGGGGCTTAAATGGCAGAAGGAATGGGCAGATGGTTGGAAATATGCCGATGTTGTTTAGAAAAAAGAGGGTACTTGTTGTTAAGGAATTACATGACTACCTTGCTTTAAAAGGAAAAGAAAAAAAAACATAATTATTTCTTCATTGATTCATTAGGCAGGAAAGGTTAATTAAATGTTCTGGCCTCTACAGAATGAAGTCTTAAGCCAGTCATTTTTTTCTTTTCATTTCATTCCATTGGCATAAATCGGTTTACCCTTATTTCTCTAGTACTGTTACAAATTAACAAAAATATATTCATGTTTAAGCATATATGCCTATATGTTTTCTTCAAAGTTTTATCAGAGAAGCAGAAGCCAACAACATCAAAGGTTGCTTTATGGTCTAGGATATAAAATAAACATTCTCACTTTGTATTACTATGGCTTTCAGATATTGCTCTTCTCTCTAGAGCTGCAGGCCTGCATTTACTGTACTTTATTCCAAAATAAATACACAAGGGGGTTTTACACCGTTAGGTCTGAAAAAGGAAATCCAAACCACTTGGTGAGCGACTATGACCACAAGTCATCAGGCTAGTTATAACTCCATCGATTAGTACAGTTCTGTAGTTTCTTCTTTACTTGCGAAATACAGATCTGTAGCAGTGGGTCCCTTGACTCACCATGCTCAGATGCAGGCACAGCTCCTTTGAATCCTTTTCCTCGAATCCCCTGGGTTCTAACAAGCACCTACAGTCCTGTACACTCCTAGGTAATATGAGTTTTTCTGATTCCCACCATCTGCAGCTCAGAGAAACTGCACCTGATGAAGCAGAGGTGGTTTGGCATATGATCTACAGCTAGATATATGGTCCCTTATTATTAGTCTTGGTATGGGGACAGTCAGGCAAGAACCCAATGGCATACAGCTTTTACAGGAGGCTCAGCCACTGCAAAGAGCACTTCATGAATTGCTACTAGAGTGCCACGCTTCAAGTGGTATGGCACTGCGTCTCCAGCTGCCCACCTGTGACACCAGATTTGGGCAGATTTCTGCCCAGAGAATACCCAAGCTGTTTGCCGCTGTACCCAGATTTATTCTAGACTTCATTGTGAGGGGGCGCTGCTGCAAAAGCTAAGTGCAAGTAGTTGTTTCTGTAATGTTGCACTGAAAGAGTGGTGTTACTGTAGTATATGTGGCTACAGAGCCTTAAAGGATAAGTTCACCAAAAATAATAAATGCACATCTTTTGCAGGTAAACAAATATGCATTTATTTATTTATTTTTAACAGGAGCTTGTAAAGCATTGCACCCGTGATCGGCAGATCATGGGTGCAATGCATGGCTCCTGCAGACTGTCAGTGTAAGCTGTCTGCTCATACCTCGTATGGGTAAGCGGTTACACAATGACAGGTGTCGTTCACAGGTGTGAATGCACCATAAGGCATATACATACTCACAATTTTTGCAGGATCTTGGAAAATACTTCAAAGCCATAGATACTGTAAATGACTGGATAAGAGTATATCTTTTATCTTTAGATAATGTTTATCTAAGCCTTTTCTCATAAAAGAAAAGTTATATGACATATATAACTGAAGCCTAAGCTTTTTTGTAATTCAACACAATTAAACAATTTACTTGAATGGGCTGCCCCATGCGCGTTTGTCGTCCGAAAAGAAGCTCCTGCTTCTTTTTAGGCGACAAGCTTCACGCAATTTGTGAAGGCTTGCCATGATTGCTGTGTGATCACGTTGCGTGGCAATTGTGACAGAATTGTGTTTGGGGTGCCATTAAAGGATAATGGCATCCAAAAGTGCACAGCTTGTGGTGTTGCCGTTACCACGCAATTTGGGATCCAAATGCTGATAAAATACACACTTTAATTGAGATATTATTTGTAATATTCAGTGATCCACTTCACTGTCCTTAGATTGAAAGATTGAGGATCAGTGGTGTAAGCCTATCAAGCACTGCTTCAATGCACAGAGCTGTCCATATAAGCCCCCATTCACAACACGAATATTTTTTTGCTCATTTCCCTATGACTACACCTTACAACACATGACTACTCAAATTCCTATTCGTCCTAATTGTGCTTGTTCACACTTCTACGCCCAGTCGCTCTATGCCCTACGCTCAAAAAATGTTTTGGTCCTATAGACCTCAATGGGTCTGTAAATGTGTGATCTGCACATTTGTATGCCTGAAAAAAACACCTATCCTCCTATATAACTTCTCTCCTCCCCTTACCCAGCCCAGGAAACAAACTTTTGAAGCTTGCTACATGTACAAAAATGCCTGTAAAATGCCTGTAATACATCTGTAATATTCCTGTAAAATGCCTGATAAAGTGTTTTGAAATCAGCAGGAACACACTGTGCTCATGTGTGAATACAGGCATACATTGAAAGCTCTCTGATGGGAAATACTAATGATATCATCGGTGAGCTTCTGCTGCAGTCAAAGGCTGGTGAGGGTTCTGCATAATATTGCATTGCTCAACAGAACTGCAGAGAGTTCACAGGGAGTGTAGAACCTGGTTGTGTTATCTGGAAGGGGTGCCTGGATCTCCAGACTGCCTGAACAGAACAGTGCTTTGGCAAGTAAAACTGTTCACATATATTTTTCAACCATATCTAGCTGTTTGTCTAGAGTTCATATTTAACTGAGCATTCAGAAAAAAATATCAGTGGGACACATCTGCCCCCCTGGGGCACATTTGCATGCATTAGTCAGCGAGCAAGACGCATAATATTGTGTTGGAGTTATGCTGAGCAACTAAATTGTGACTGTTTAATAAAATTCAACAGAGGTAACTGACTAATCCCTTGAAAATGAATGCTTGAGGATGTTTCATAGTGCCTATGGTCATCATATTATATGTATGGCAAATTTTAATCAAGAAATCTTAGAGAATTTATCACTGCAGTTTAGTAAGATCTCTTTAGTTTGGCCATACATGGATTGAAATTTAGCTGGTTTAGCAGGGTCTGGCTGAGATTTGTTCCATGTACAGACAGGCTGATTATACCCAAGTCGATCCATCGATTGACTTGGGTACAACCAGCCTGTTGAATTTTTCACATTTGATTACTGCTGGTGGTTATAGCCGCTAGCAGTAATCATTGTGTTCTGCCGGCCAGGGAGGCTCCCTGCGCCCCCACCATCAGAACACAATGACGCTGCAGGAGGCATTACCCCATCAACAAAAACCAGGGTGGCTTAACTCCAACGTAAAAGCACATATAAAGGCAAAGGAGAAGGCCTTCAAAAAATACAAGGCTGGGGGGTCTCTGCTGGCACTCCAGATTTATAAGGTATGCAATAAGGAATGTAAGGGTGCAGTCAGGGTGGCTAAGATAGAACATAAAAGACACATAGCTGAGCAGAGTAAAAAGAATCCCAAGAAATTCTTTAAGTATATAAATAGTAAGAGAGGGAGGTCAGATCATATTGGCCACATAAAAAATGATGAAGGGAACCTGGTTACCAAAGATGGAGAGATGGCAAAGGTGTTAAACTCATTTTTCGCCTCAGTATTCACAAAGGAAACAGGGGGTTCAAGTATTATAAAACTATATTGTAGGACCTCACGACACATCACAGGAAGCACCCTCATGATGGCTAACTGAGGATAAAATTAGGAATAGACTTGAAAAACTTAACGTTAATAAGTCACCGGGACCAGATGGCTTGCACCCGTGGGTCCTTAAGGAACTCAGTCAATAAATTGCCAGACCACTGTACCTAATTTTTAAGAACAGTCTACTGATTGGTATGGTACCAGCTGATTGGAGAAAAGCCAATGTAGCACCAATATATTAAAAGGGACCAAGATATATCCCTGGAAACTACAGGCCAGTTAGCTTAACATCAATAATATGCAAGCTCTTGGAGGGAATAATAAGGGATTATATACAAGACTATTGTAAGGAAAATGGTAGCATTAGCAGTAATAAGGACGGTTTCACGAAGTATCGCTCATGCCAAACCAAACTATTAACCTTCTATGAGGACGTCAGCTGCCATCTAGATAAAGAAAGGCCCGTTGATGTGGTGTATCTAGATTTTGCAAAAGCATTTGATACAGTCCCCCATATACACTTAATGTACAAACTAAGGTCTGTCGGCATGGATCAAAGGGTGAGTACCTGGAGTGAAAACTGGTTACAAGGGAGAGTCCAGAGGGTGGGGATAAACGGGGAGTACTCGGAATGGTCTGTTGTGGAAAGTGGGGTCCCCCAGGGATCTGTCCTGGGACCAATCCTATTCAATTTATTCATAAACGATCTGGAGGATGGGGTTAATAGCTCAATCTCAATATTTGCAGATGATACCAAGCTAAGCAGGGCAATAATTTATCCACAGGATGTGAAAACCTTACAAGAAGATCTGAACAAATTAAAGGGGTGGGCAGATAAGTGGCAAATGAGGTTTAATGTAGAAAAATGTAAAATAAAGCATTTGGGTACCAAGAATATGAACGCAAACTACTCACTAGGGGGAGAGCCTCTGGGGGAATCTAGGATGGAAAAGGACCTAGGGGTCCTAGTAGAGAATAGGCTCAGCAATGGCATGCAGTGCCAAGCTGCGGCAAGCAAAGCCAACAAAATATTGGCATGCATC
>BLSH010365507.1:614269-662614 GCA_018402905.1 Glandirana rugosa
AGGGAGGCCACCACACCCCCCCCCCCCATAGCCCCCGAGGCGTGAGATATGTTTGTGAACAGTTGGCGTATATTGATGTCAGTGCCCTTGCCCGGCATGAAGCCTGTCTGGTCCCCATGTACCAGGGAGAGTATAACTGAATTGAGTCTATTAGCCAGGACCTTTGTCAATACCTTAGCGTCCACATTCAGTAGCAAAATAGGACGGCATGATGCACAGAGCTCGGGTCCTTACCGGGTTTAGGCACCACTACAATTTCCGCCTTTGACATTGATGGTGGGAGGGAGCTCCCCTTCAGCATTTGTAATAATAGCTCATGGAACCAAGGAGCAATGACTTCTACATGTGTTTTGTAGAATTCCACAGGAATTCCGTCCGGCCCCGGGGTTTTCCCTAGCTGAAGGGACGCAACCACCTCCCTAACCTCTTTCAGCGTCAGGGGGGCATCCAACCTATCCTGGCTGGAGGTAGTCAGTTGCAGAAAATCTATTTGGTTGAGGAAGTGATGTAGGCTTTCTGGCGTATAGTCTGCCCTAGAGGTGTAGAGGACCTGGTAAAAGGTTGCAAACTGCGCATTAATCGCCAATGGGTCTGACTGCAGCACCCTGGCCTCATCTATTATGTTGGCTATGTATGATAGTGCAGATCGCTCCCTAGCCAACCAGGCCAGCAGTCTGCCTGTCTTCTCACCCTGCTCAAAGATCCTCTGGGTCTGTGACAGGCGTATCTTCCTACAAGAGGATGCTCTCAGCACTGAGATTTCTTTATAGAGAGTCATCATTTGACCATAGACCTCTGTATTTTTGGTAGACACGTACTGTGATTCTCTGCCTCCGAGAGGGACAAATTCATATCCCTTCTGACCTTTCTGATCAGCATCTGATATTGCCCCATAGCAGATGCTTTAAACGCGTCCCAGGTGTAATGGGGGGGGCAGCCCCTCCTTGTGCTCCCAATATTCAGCTAGGTCGGTGTTAATTGAGGGGGATATCCTCTCATCTGTGACCCATTACCCTGAAAGTCTCCAGAGGGCAGTCCCCACCGGAGTGTCCAACCGAAGCCTCAATAGCACTTGGGTATGGCCAGAGATCTCCCTGGGGAGCAGCTTAATCTCCTGTACCCTAGACAGCAGATTCTCCCTAGCAAAGACAAGGTCTATCCTAGAAAAGGAGGCATACGTTGCTGAATGGCAAGTAAATTGGCTTTTTCCTGGGAACTTCCACCGCCAGACATCTCACAGCCCATAGACCCCTGCCCATCTCAGCAGTGGGGAGTCAGCGGCGGGGTCCCCGTTAGACCTGTCCAGACTGGGGTTGAGGGGCATATTGAAATCCCCCGCCAGCACGACCTCAGTCCAGCAGCGTCACCTTGGCTGGGGGCGGTATATATATTCCCAACAGAGAGAGTTCAAGCCTGTCAAAGAGAGCATGTACAACAACATATCTACCCTCCGAATCCAAATGTAGATCTAGGAGGGTAAAATGCAGAGATTCGTGTATCAGGATGCTGACTCCCCTGGAGTAGGTGGAGAATGTAAAGTGATAATAGGACCCCACTTGGAGGCATGTTTGAGGTCGTTATCATGTAGGAATATTGCCCTGTGGCCCAGTTTCCAAAGGGAGGGGATCATGCTCTGCTTCAGTATGTCACAGTACATGCTGCCATTCATGATTCCCTCAATGAACTGTAGCTCCCCAGTGCCAGCAGCACTCATGCAGCCCCAGACCATGACACTCCCACCACCATGCTTGACTGTAGGCAAAACGCACTTGCCTTTGTACTCCTCACCTGGTTGCCGCCACACATGCTTGACACCATCTGAATCAAATAAGTTTACTTTGGTCTCATTAGACCACAGGACATGTTTCCAGTAATCAATATCCTTAGTCTACTTGTCTTCTCAGCAAACTGTTTGCGGACTTTCTTGTGCATCATCTTTAGAAGAGGCTTCCTTCTGGGGCGACAGACATGCAGACCAATTTGATGCACTGTGCAGCGTATGGTCTGAGCACTGACAGGCTGACCCCCCACCCCTCAACCTCTGCAGCAATGCTGGCAGCGCTCATACGTTTATTTCCCAAAGACAGCCTCTGGATATGACGCTGAGCACATGCATTCAACTTCTTTGGTCGACCATGGCGAGGCCTGTTCTGAGTGGAACCTATCCTGTTAAACCGCTGTATGGTCTTGGCCACCCTGCTGCAGCTCAGTTTCAGGGTTTTGGCAACCTTCTTATAGCCTAGACCATCTTTATGTAGAGCAACAGTTCTTTTTTTTTCCGATCCTCAGAGAGTTCTTTGCCATAAGGTGCCATGTTTAACTTCCAGTGACCAGTATGAGAGAGAGAGAATGATGCCGCCAAATTTAACACACCTGCTCCCCATTCACACCTGAGACCTTGTAACACTAACAAGTCACATGACACCGGTGAGGGAAAATGGCTAATTGGGCCCAATTTGGACATTTTCACTTAGGGTTTACTCACTTTTGTTGCCAGCGGTTTAGACATTAATGGCTGTGTGTTGAGTTATTTTGAGGGCACAGCAAATGTACATCATTATACAAGCTGTACACTCACTATTTTACATTGTAGCAAAATGCCATTTCTTCAGTGTTGTCACATGAAAAGATATAATAAAATATTTACAAAAATGTGAGGTGTGTACTCACTTTTGAGAGATACTGTATATGCTGTTATGAAGCCAACTGGACACATTGGGACCTGATGGAAAAGTTAATTGTCTTTCATGTGGACCAGCAGAGCATTTAATTTGTTTTCTTTTATTGCCACACTTATGTGATTAAAGGGGTATCATTTGTAGAGGTGCAGCAGTTGTCCTCTTTGCTCATTTAACTTTTTTTTCACTCAGAGCTCCATGATAGTAGACTGCCTGCACTCTGCAGACATAGGCCAATTTATCCCATCTATTCTTACTTTGGTGGCAAGTTTAAATTGTGGATTCTCCTTGATTATCCAGTGACAATCGTCAGGATGGTAAACAAAGATGGAATAAAAACAGAGGGGACAAAACAGCTATAAAATCCCAACAGAAGCTCTAACCTTTCCACACTTTATCTAAAGCTACAGAAAAGAATGTTGCTTTTAGAGACAGTAATACACCTAAGGATGCAGTTTTTGCATCCAAGAAAAGATAGTTTTTATTCAGCAGGCAAAATATTTGCTAATTTTTATCCCCCACCTACCATTTAGGCTAGTTTGACACTGTGACACTCTCAAACACAATTTTTTTAAGCATTGCAACACTTCCAAATAATGTGCATTATTTATTTCGTTTTTTTTTTATATTCTCAAGGTTTTTCAATATTATTTTTGACTGCTAGGTCCTAATAGCTCCTTTCTAATAACAATGGCTAACAAAATATTTTTAAGCCATTTATATTCTTCTTTTCATGATTTAGCGGATGATGAACATATTGTATGTTAAATGATTCAAATAAGAGAAAAGAAATGCCATTGTAGTCTTTTCCCTTGTATATAAAGTGTTTCACTATTTATAGTTGAAGCTAACAATGGCTTTTCACTACAATGCAATCTCATTCTTGGACGGAATCCCTCCTGCGTGCCTTCTGAATAATGGAAAACAGAGAGAGATGAATTCTGCCAGGATTTCAGAAATTGTTATATCACTAAATAATTAAATACTCTGACAAAACAGCGCCGGAGACCACATGGTATTATAGGAATGGCAAGTAGGGCACCCCATCTAGAAGCATCTATTAGGATTGCCTTAACTAATGAAGTTCTCCCTAGGAAATTCTATTTTTTGCTTTCATGCTGGGTTTTAACCTTTAAGTTCTCACCCTTTTGGATCTGCAGGGCTTATTCAATAACTTACTCTTCACAATATATGCTCACGATCACAAATCTAAATGAGGTGATATCAAAAAGGCATTGAAAGGTTTTGATTTAAAAATACTCTTTTTCCAAGTATCTTTCTATAGTACTAAAACTGCTAGGTTTGCTGGATTACTATTTCTACACAGTAATTTTTAGAGTTGTTTGAAGAATGCCATTTTATATAGCCTGCGGTTTGGAATTTTTTCTTATTAGCTACACAGCTTCCATCTTTTGACTTACCAAACAGTATAAAGACAGCAATGTTGGCTTATCTTATTTATGATATGTCTATGAGTGTTTCAAATCAGATTCAAATCTTCTTATATTCTTTCATTTGCTGTAAACTATACATATCTGTGCTGAGGAATAAAGTGTATGTATGTAGGAGGGGCCTAGGGCTGGGGCACCCAATATGAGAGAGATTACACCTATGGTCCTTGAAGTTGTTTGGTATATTGTACTGAGAATAGCAAAGTTAAACGCAGACATTTCTTTAGATACTGATACTCAGGTAACAGAGTAGAAGTAATGTACACAGTTTCCAGTATGGCAGACAGTAATGGTACAGCATTACAGGGAAGTAGCATTACCAGGCTGTCCTGTTGAACCGTAGGATGGCTTCAGCTGCAGGGGTGGTGAATTGTAGTATGCCGTAACACCACTCTAGGCTGCTGAAGGAAAGCCCACCTGCACTGGTCCAATAAGGAACATCTACTGTGATTAAGAGATGCTCCTGCACTCACCCTACTCAATCAGGAACCTCTTCCTGTATTCTATTGCTTTCCATGACAAAGAGGGTCTCTTCACATAACCACACACTCCAGATATGCTTGAATGGCCCATGCACCCTATTTTATAGAGTCACACACCAAGTTCACTGCCAGAGGTCATGAGAAGTTGCAGCATCCAATCAAACAGCTGCAATCTCTTTGACAGCTACGGAGGAAAGGATGTTGCTTTTAAGACTGCTCCATCTCTATAGCGCCATCTACTGCATGGTAAGCCAAATTGCACCTACCTACCTGTATGTAAATGTATCTAAATAGTAATGTAATATGCAGCAGCTTACCTGTCCTTAGATTTGGTGGCTGTATTAGATTTCTTTTTATCAGGCTAGTTTCCCTTTGTTTTACCAGGTGATTCTGCTAGTAACACACTCCCAGGTCTAGGATGACAACACTCACTCACTGTACTGTATTAGGACAACAGAAATAAGACAGCAATTTATTATTACCTGATGAGATAAGTGAAGGGGGTGGGTTTTTAGGTATTTTTTCTACCAACTTGTATTGTATTTTATAAGGTATAACATTTTCTAATGTATGTTATTTACCAAAAATGAGACTGGTAAACTTCTGCATGGGATCATCCCTCCTGCTTGATATTTCACTCTCCTTTAGCCAGTACAGTGAATAAATTAGGTAAGCCAGGGGATGGAAAACATTGAGCAGCAGGATATGATTTTTAACAGTCAGGAGTTTGCATTGCTAGATGAGTTCATATTGCTTGAGGTGATTGTAGCCGTATTAGTGATATTGTGCCAGAGAAAATTGAGTACTGTCCGTGATACTTTTTTTATTTGCACTAATATAACATTTTTCAGGACAAGCTTTCGGGGTATCTCCCCTTCTTCAAGGGTATCTCCCCTTCAAGTTAAGTACTGCTTGGGCCTTGAAAAAAGTATCATGGACAGTACTCAATTTTCTCTAGATGAGTTCAGTAAGGTTTGAAGGGAAGACTGATGTAAAACATTGGTATTTAGATGGACTAACCTAAAATGGACACCATATTGCAGCCTTAACTCTGGTAGTCAAGGCAACTCATCTTACTAAACAAGGTAGATGTAAATGCAGCCATGTTTGGCAAATATATTGTGCTATGACCAAAGGTTTGTGAATTCCTGACCATGACACCTATATAAGCTTATGAACATCCTTTTCCAAAGTCTGAACATCCTTTTCCAAAGTCAAGGGGCTTAAAATTGAGCCACCCCACCTCCTTTGGCACCAGTAATCGCCTCCACCTCTCTGAGAATCTGGGAAGGCCTACCACGTGATTTTGAAGTATATGTTTCGAAATCTGTGCCAAATCCACCAAAAGAGTATTTGCTTGATCAAGTATTGATGTTGAACAAGAAGACCTGGCTTGCAATTGACATTCCAATGCACCCCAAAAGTGTTTAGTTAAAGCGGTAGTAAACCCATCCATTTAACAGTTTTTTAAAAACCAGTTCTATTTCCGGCACGTGCCGGAAATGTAATACTCCCATTGGTTGTGCTCTAAACCATACTGTCAAACCATCCAATGGCTGGTGTCATAGCTGATCACATGTGCAGCATCATGGCAGTTGTAGATTAAACAGAGGCCAAGATGGCAGCTTCCTTGGCTGAAAATGATAGGAGGGTTTACTACCACTTTAAGTTGAGGTTAGACCTAGGCGCAGGCCACTCAAAATTCCCCATGTCAAACTATGCCACCTGTGTCCACAAGGTTGGAAGTGCACAGTTGTTTTAAATGCCTTTGCACTGCTAACAATCCATGAACAACGGGAAATGATTCACCATGAAACCTTTTCCAAGAAATTATTTAAAAAGGTACGAATCCAAATTTAGTCATTTTCCACCTACAGAAGAATGCTATCACAGGTACAAAAATACACTTGCTCAATTGCTGATAAAGAGAGTGTCAAGGTGTTCTAAAACAACCAGATGACTTGGTTTAAACTAACACAACCTGAAAAAAAAGAGAACAGTCTACAACTATGGTTCCAAAGAGACAGGCAAGAATGCAAACAAACAATGGATGTAAACCAGGAATAGTCAGGGAGGTTGATATGCTAAATACCAATAGGCTGTTCACTTTGCAAATTAATTTTACTTTGCCCAGAGGTAAAAGTTCACTTTGCAAATTAATTTTCCCTTATCCAGAGGTAAAGCTCTGCTGACTTCTATCATCTAATCAAATGCAAGCAAAAATATGTTTTATTTTATTTTCCTTGTATTTTAATCCTATTTACTAAGCTTGGGGGGAATTCCCTTGTAGTCAATGCCATTATTTTGCCAACATTTGATTATCAAATCACAGCACATGCAGTGGGTGCAATTTACCGGAAAAAAAGGGTTATAATGCATTACACTTTCCTAAAAAAAATAATGCATTTGCACAATATCTACACCATTTTTGGTAACTGCTGGAACACAGTCACAAAAACTCCAATGAACTTAAGCCATGTAGTTAATACACATTAGGGATGAACTTTTGGTTCAGACTGCACTCCCGTTCAGACCAAATCTGACATGTATGGACTCATGTACCCCTTACTCATTTACATAGTTGAAGGGCAGATATATGGAGCTTCTAGATTTGTGGCTTGCCAGGCTCCCTCACCCAGGCTACTTTTTATGGGGAACCCTACATCATTTGTTTTTTGTGCTGGGTCCCCCAAACACTTATATGCCAGATCCTCATCAAGGATAAGGGTCTGGTATAGATGAAGGGAATCTCTGGTCACTTATTTACCATCAGAAAGAAGCAGTGGGGAGCTGTTATTTGCCAGCAATTTAAACTGCATTGTTTTACTTTGTAAATGTCACTTTTGGTGTAGCAGGTTGTATACATTGTACAGATGTGTCACTTCACAGGCAGGCTCAGGGCATCCCCTAACATGTAAACAGTTTGTTTCATTGAGCACCCCTGTTTAGGCAACCAAGAGGGGTACACAATATATCTTGCTGACCATTATTTCCCCTGACACTTGATGGCCAACAGTATTTACTGGAAATACCAAAATATGCAACCATTACCCAATGCTTCCCAAATCGACTGAATTGGACAAGTATCATCACGGATGGGTAAGTGTCATCACAAGGGCTGGTTTTGTTTATCACAAAGTCATGTGATCTCCATATTATTGCTGACATAGGGATAGACTGCTTTGTTGAACAACAGAGCCATTCGTCACGAGTGGTGAGCTGTGTTACACAGCACCAGAAAATCATAGCCAGGAACCCCAAGTACTGTGCTCCTAGCTTTAAAGGGTAGATTTTTTCACTAAGCAGTGCTGACAAAATTAGAAGCCAATTTCAATGACATCAAAGGTAAAATTGCTGTTTTAATGACAAAATTGTCCACACAACCCTATTCATCAATTTGTTTGTCTATTTCTGTGGAATTAGAATATGGGGAAATATAAGATAAAAACAAAAGTATTAAACACTCATTTAGCTTTTGTAAAAAAATACACATATGTATTTTTATGAGCCATATTTAGGCTTAATACGCTGCCGTGCCCTTGATGGACAGAGGGAATGCTATTATAGGAAAATAACATATATATATACATGTAGGACGAACAACCATGCTGCTCAGCTCTTTCATTTTTAACCATGCATCACCGTGGTGCACAATCCCACACTGTTCCATGTTGTCTGTAATTCTGAAACACCTTCCTTCCTTCCTGCCTCACAAATAGAGCAAGCCTGACATAAAAAGCCACAACTACCAATTAAATTTAAGTCTGCTTTAGACGTATAAATGTAATTAGATATGTATTAAGCATAGATATATAGCTATGTAGCACAAGGTTCAAGATATACTCCTTTAAGATCCTCTCTCTGTTCTTTATGAAGCAGTGTGTGATTGTGAAATTTCTGATTATAGCACAGTTACAGTGTTTGTTGGATAGCATTAGCTTACCTGTGATTTTGACAGTTGGCTGAGATTTCTCTTTATTTAGGGAAGTAAATCTCTAGCCAGAACCATTTACCCTATTTGGTACAATAGGGAATAATCAGAACTCACAACAGTTTTTTTTCTACTCAGTGTCCTACTGAGACACCACAAAAAGAGAGAAATGGGACTTTAGATGAGGGATGTCACTGCAGACAAAGGTTGCATTAAATATATATAAAATATTTTATTGAACAAATATAAGTACATCATGAACATTCCACAGTCAAGGGATACATGGTACATAATAAGTAGGTAGGTGATATACCATATGCAAAGCAACCTAGTCATATAGATATACACATTGACCATACACATGTATAACATTTGACTTGATAAAATTTCAGTATATAAATTGTAAACCCAGGCCAGTAAAATTGAAGAGTAATAAGCCAATCTTGTCAGGGCACCCTAAAAACTCTACACGTTTCATGGCTCTCTACTATTCATAAGGAGTTAGGTGCGAATGTAAGACTATAAATATAAATTGTCAATGAATTAACTGCTATCCTCTAAGAGGGAGAAAAGCTGTTGGGGAGCAAGGGATCTATACTCACAAGACGGCTGGAAGTGCCCAGTTGATATCAAGTGGATGGGGAGCCCGGGACAAAACGTCTGCCCCGGGGCTGAGGTGGGGGTCCCCAACCCAGTATGAAGGAGCCCAATGGCAGGCTGGGTCAACATGACACATATCCCATGTGGAGAGAATCTGTATGTGAACCGTGAAAATAAAAATAAATGGTGGAAAAATACAAAGAAAAGATGTTGTGCAAGCATGCACATGTGACATGAGTGGGTAAAACAAAGAACAATGTGTGTGACTGGTGCTTTGCATATGGTATATCACCTACCTACTTATTATGTACCATGACTGTGGAATGTTCATAATGTACTTATATTTGTTCAATAAAATATTTTATATATATTTTATGCAACCTTTGTCTGCAATGACATCTCTCATCTAAAGTCCCACTTTCTCTCTTTTTGTGTTCTCTCAAATTTTTATATATATTTTACATATGTATAATAGGGATGGAGGTTTGTCAGTGCGGTGGTGGTTAGATCGCATTTTTCTTTTTTGTCCCACTGAGACACATTTACTTCACTTCCTTAGGCTACAAAAGTGAGAGAAAATCTCAAGGTAAGGGGAAATTCCATCTCAAGGAGTTTACTAAAACTGACAGACTGACAACTGACACATTTTTGATTTCCTATCACATTCTGTTCAGAAGACAATGGCCACCAAGATAGATGGTGATTTTACCCGTGGGATAACAGAGATCAATAAAAACCTGAATGAGCACTTAACCCTTCCCCACTCTATTAAAATGCTACCAAACACTGCTGTGTCACTTTTAATTACAGGAAAGCTTATATTAAAGCTTACCTGTAGGTAAAAATGAATATCTCTGAAATGTGCATTGTTTAGGAGATATTTGAATGTTTTGCAGACGGTGATGTCACCAGCGCATGCACACCGCACCCTGAATGGATGGTATACTCGAGTGTGCCTTCCATTGAGAGCGTGTAGTGCCACGACTTTGACTCTCATGCGCACGTGCAAGAGTGAGGTCGCCACAGCTCAGCCATTCAAACGGCTGGAGCTTGCCATCTAGGAAGGAAGACCGGGTGAAGATAGAAGCCCTGGCAGCAATGACAGTGCTTCGCTGGAGGGCTGCATTTTAAGGTAAGTATGCATATTAGCACATCATGACATTACCTTGCAGGGGAACCCGATTTTTTTATTTTTTAACTGTTTACTCCCGCTTTAAAAAAAAATTGCCTAGCAATACACATCAAGTGTGCATATGAATGCACATGTTCATATTTTGGAAGGGTTCCAAAGTCTGATATTCTATATGCCTTCATGTGCTTTCAAATATATTTTAGAAACAAAATAGGTAATATATTTTGGATAATAACAGAATAGAAGGTATATTTTGTTTGGAATACAGATTTGTTAAGTACTTTTAATATGCTTTGTATCAACATTACAATGCATACTATACTGCCCACATGTGCTATATCTTTTTTTTTAAAACAAAATCCTAACCATCTTAAACCAGCTAATGCTTCATTTTCATCCATCTATGAAGAAAAAAAAATAAATTAAATGAATTAAAAAGAACCACAGCTTGGAGTGATTATGAAAAATATGCTGTTTCCATGGAGGGCTAGGTGTCATACAGCAAAGCTGCTGATACACTTGAAAATGTGTCTACCGTGTGCTAATGATATCACTGAGAACAGATGCACGGCTGGTCAAATGAGAGGGAACAGGAGAATTTGTACCATGCATGCAACATCTGCGATTTCTTTCTAGTGGGAGAAGTAACAGTTGTGACTGATAGAGGATTTTCATCATAAAAGTACAATCATCATGGCAATCTAGAAAATGCAGAGGGGGGGATGGAATAAAGCCGCCAGGGAAGTTTCTTTGATAAAATATGCTATAGATTTATTTCCCTTCCAGATAGTTACTGTACCTTCAGCCACTCAGAATGCATGGAAATACACCAGAGGAATTAGCATCTAACAGTGCCTTTTGGTGCTGTTTCCTGCTGCAGTTTAATTAAACAAAATATTTGCTTTAAGAATTATGCAGCCAGAAAAGACGGTGGAAGAAACAGATTACGAGATGAAGCCATGAATGCATCAAATGTAATTTATGCAATGTTCCAGTATTTTATTAATTTCCAAACCATTATAGCAAATCACTCTAAATATAGTAAAAGGATGTCTTATTTGACTTTGACTAAAGTAATGAAGACTAGAGGTTTAATTAATACATAAAACAATGCATGCATACATTTATTGCACACAAAGAGAATTGTATAAAATGGATACTGACTATAGCACTTATAAATTAAATTATTTGTGCAGTTCTAGTCCATAATACAATAACTGTTGTCACTTGATGAAAGAAGCACCCGTATTCTACTGCACAATGTAAAAAGCATATTGTTTAACCACTGGATGGCGTTAGTTGGCAAAGAAAGTGCAATGTTCGGAGGACCTGTTCTGTTTGCTAAATATCCATCATTGTCTTTGTTCCTTAGTGACACCTCTGTCACTTCACGCTAAAGTGTGAAACAATTATTCAAACACTTAAAAGAATTCAAGAGTAAACCACAACAGCATTTTCTTGAAAAAGATAGTGTAAATGCTTATCGCAGATGTTTGATGTGAGATCCTAATGCTAATGATCCATCCAATGTATTCTGCCATTAGTAACATTTTATAGTTATAGGGTAACAGATATGACAACGTGTCAATAATGTGCCCCAGTCACACTGTTGATCACAGCTTTTCTCATTTTACACCCCATTTTAAAGATTGCAATATCATAACAACAACATCCTTAGCCTCGGCATTATCAATGAATTAATCAATCAATCAATATAAGACCACATGGCAAATGTTTCTCAAAATTAAAATAGATGTTAAATATTTCTTATTTAATTACATATTCACCTTTTCAATTTTGTTTAAAGCTTTTCTAGGTAAGCAAATATTGTCTAACTAGACGAGGCATGTGTATTCTTACTTTAATTTTGGATTGCTTTGTGCATTTCTTCCAGATTTGTGCTTCAATCCAGTGTGAAACTTTGTCTCTGTGGAGGAGCTTCCTGTGATACAGACCAACCACTGTTACTCTTTCTTCTTGTGCAGAGTAACTGGTCTTGTGACTGTCCTTCCTGTAGTTTTCTGCAGGAAGCTTGTAGTGGGAGGGCCTGCTGGGTCCCTAAAAACATCTCTTCTCTCTGCACAACTTATGTGCACCACAGTGAAGATGTCACTTATATTTTACAAGAAAATATCTGGATTTGAAAATGCATTTGGTGCTCACAACATAGATATTTATCATTTGGGGCTGTTGAGGAATACATATAAACTGAAAAGTTTTGTGCTCAGAGTTCAACTTCAAGGCTCCAGGATTTGTGTGTATTGCTTACTTTGTTGGTCTAGTTTGGTACAATTTAAAGTGAAGCTCCAACTTACACCTAACCAGCATAGTTAAAAAGGTGCATGGGACAGTTTTAGGGCTAGTCAGATGTAAGCTGGCAATGAACTTTAAATATGCAATGCTCATACCTCATGGATTGCTGTGGAAGCTGGAAATCACGGTAGTTGTTGGTGCTCGGGTCCCATGCAACTGGCTGCCCCAATGCACACTGACTACAAGGGGGCATTTGCTTGGCAATTTATATTGTTCAATGAATACAAGGCATTCTCTGATTGGATAAGGTGAGGAGGAGGGTTTGTAATGTCACAATCTTCACTTTGTCCAATCAGAGAACACCTTGAATGGTGACTGTGCCAAGTGAGCGACCCTCTGTGGTAAGTGTGTGGTGGGGAAGCTGCCCATATAGAAATGGAGCAGCACCCAGAAGACTGTGGCTATCAAAATGCTAGAGTGTTTTCCAACTTCCCTAGTGGTCCATCATATATGTGTAATGCAATGTTACATGGTACCAAGTAGGACCAATGTGTGCATGCAATACAAATGAGTTAAACTTCAATCATTGTAATGGCTCTCAGTGAGTTTAACCACTTACCAACCAGAAGGTTTTCCAGCTTTAGGACCAGAACACTTTTTGCGATTTGGCGTTGCGTCACTTTAACTGACAATTGCGCGGTCGTGCGATGTTGCACCCAAACAAAATTTGTGTCCTTTTTTTCCCACAAATAGAGCTTTCTTTTGGTGGTATTTGATCGCCTCTGCGTCATTTCTGATCGCCGCTATAAACAAAAGAAGAGCGACCATTTTGCAAAAAACCCCAAATTTCTTACTTTTTGCTAAAATTCAAATCCAAAAAAAAATGTATATAATTCCTCATATTTGTGATAAAAAAAAATCGCAATCTGCGTTTATTGATTGCTTTGTGCAAAAGTGGCCGCGTTTACGGATGGTGAGAATAAATTTCTGGGGTTTTTTATTTTTATTTTTTACTAGTAATGGCGGCGATCTGCGATTTTTAGCGGTAATGCGATATTTCAGCGGACATGTTGGACATTTTTGACACTTTTTTGGGACCAATGACATTTATTCAGCGATCAGAAATTTAAATGTCCACTGATTACTGTATAAATGTCATTGGCAGTGAAGGGGTTAACCTGGGGGGAGAGCTAGGGGTTAACTGTGTTCCCTGGGTGTGCTCTTACTGTGGGGGGGTTGGGCTAACATGGGCATGAGAGATCTAACTGATCCCAGTGACAGGGATCAGTAGATCACCCATGCCCCTACTAACAGAGCGGGGAACCGCCGTGTTTACATCGGCGGTTCCCCGTTCTTTCCCTGTGGCCACTCATCGTGGCTCGCCGGCGGACATCGGGTCCACCTGAGCCGCGGGCACACTCCTCAAGAGTGCGGCGGTTGCGCGCGCGCCGATCGCCATCTTTTTACGGCGATTCGCGCTCAGCATCCCGACTGCCGCCGTGAAAACACGGCGCACGGTCGGGAACTGGTTATATAGGTTTCTCAACAGCATCAAATATGAGGGTGCAATGGAGCTGCTACTGCTGCTGCAGAAACTAAACCTGACATCAGATGGAAACCCCCAGCCTAGGGAGATGGCCCCACAGGACTCCCAGTCACTACACATTACTCATGGACTCCCTCTAAAATGCTTCACTCGTTGGGTGCGGTCCTTGATGGACAGAAGATATTGCTCTGAAATTTCTTGCATGAGTTCTCCTGGGTGACAGAGCTCAGGGGTTTACTATCCCTCTCCTATCACCTGGGGGAGCCACACTCACATCCCTGGCTGGGGTGGCTCAGCTCTACTAGTTCCATATGGTCTCCATCACTCACATTGTAGGCTGCCAAACACGAAGCCAGGGGTGGTGCCTCCAACCAATCAGATTCATGCTCTTCTCAGATGAACCTGGGCCCCACTGCTGACCTGATAGAACTCAGGCCTAATAAAGGAGGGATGGCTATATCCATCTATCAGTGGCTCTGCAGATCAGTCACTGCTTCAGCCTCTCACCTTGTGACTTTCAGACTGATAACTGGGAAAATGGAGACTGAGGAAATGTTTCCTCTTGCCTACGGCAGGCTGATGACGACATCTCTGGCTTGAAGCTCAGCAACTGCTTTTTCATGATAAAATGTAGAGCTTTTTTGAAAACCTATGCTTTTGACGAACATACAGCAAAGTCTATATTAGTGTAAAATAACAAAAAGACCACCTTCAACTACAGACAAATGTTCATTGAAAACTGTCAAAGCTGTATTACCTTGAATGTAAAGTATGTGACTCTTTTAAAAGCTTATAATATATTCATTTCTAAAAAAAATTCTAGTCGCTGTGATTCCAACCACAATTTAAAAATGCAAAGGGATGAAACGGACCTTAAATACTTGACGCCCACGGACGTCCTCAGGTTGAAGTAATTATACCAGGATGATGCCTGCACCTACGGGCATCATCCCAGTATTGAATTTTTCAGCTGGTGAATCCGTTTTTAGCAGAAGTGACTCACTGATGCCTGTAGGTGCAGGTACTTCTGTGGGTGGCGGAGGGAGGTCCCAATCCCCTCCTGCCGCTGTCGCATTTCCCAGGCTCTGCCATCCGATCCGGGAGCCTGGGAGTGATGCAACTGGTGGTGTGGCTGCATGGAACAGAGAGACAGGAACTGACGTTGTTCCTCTCTCTCTATGACCCCGGAAACTGGGAGCGATATGTCGTCACTTCCAGCTCCAACTCTTTGTTTACTTGGCTGTTAGCGGCCAGGAAAGCAGCAGATCAGACCGATCTGTGTCTGATTGACTGCATTGGAGGCCAGAGGAGAGATTTGGGGTCTAATAGACCACAGATCTCTCCATAAAGAGGACCTGTCACTACCCATGCTGTCACAAAGGATGGTGTTCATCCCTTGTGACAGCAATAAAGTTAAAACAACAAAAAGTGTAAAAAAAAAAAAAAAGCTTTGTAAAATAAATATAAATTTTTAAGAATGTAAGCACTCCCGTCCCCCTGTGCTTACGCACAAATGTGAACGCACACGTTACTCCCACATGCATATGTAAACGGCAATCGCACCATACATGTGAGGTATTGTCGCGAACGTCAGAGTGAGAGCAATAATTCTAGCACCAGATCTCCTGCATAACTCTAAACTAGTAACTTGTAAAGGAGTTTAACCACTTAACCACCAAGAACGTCTATTGACGTCCTTGGGTTTGAGTGGTAATATCTAAATGGTGCCTGCAGCTACCGTTTTTTTCTTCAGGCGATTCTGCACAAGATAAAAGTGGTCTTAGTGGTGGATTCGCAGCGAGATCACTTTTATCAGCGGCGGGAGAGGTGCCCCCCCTCTCTCCGCTTTCCCATCATCTCCGCCGCTTACCGGACCCGCCAGCAGCGGCGGAGATGATCTGATCCTCTCCCCCCCCCGTGTCCGTGAGCCGAGTGAGTGGCAGAAGCCACTCACTCCGCTCCATAATAGGGCAGGGCGGAAATGACGTCACACGTCGCTTCCGCCCAACGGTCTTAAAGGGCCCATTTTTTTTTATTAGATGTCATTTTTTTCAAATTTTTTTTTTTTTTTTTTTTGCATTTTAGTGTAAATATGAGATGTGAGGTCTTTTTGACCCCAGATCTCATATTTAAGAGGTCCGGGCATGCTTTTTTCTATTACAAGGAATGTTTACATCTCTTGTAATAGGACTAAAAGTGATCAAAATTTTTTTTTTAAAAGAACAGTGTAAAAATAAAAAGTCAAAAGCAAAATAAATAATAATAATAAAAAAATTTAAAGCACTCCATCCCGCCGAGCTCGCGCGCAGAAGCAAACGCATACATAAATCCCGCCCACATATGAAAACGGTGTTCAAACCACACATGTGAGGTATCGCTGCGATCGTTAGAGTAAGAGCAATAATTCTAGCACTAGACCTCCTCTGTAACGCAAAACTGCTAATCTGTAGAATTTTTTAAACGTCGCCAATGGAGATTTTTAAGTTGCAAAGTTTGTCGCCATTCCGCAAGCGGATGCAATTTTGAAGCATGACATGTTGGGAATCATTTTGCTCGGCGTAACATTATCTTTCACAATATGGAAAAAAAATGGCCCATTTTTAACTTGTAAACACCGCACCCAAAAAAACAGGCTCGGTTGAGAAGTGGTTAAAGCCTCCCCATGGAGAATTTAAACATCATAGTTTGCCGCCATTCCACGGGCACACACAATCTATCTATATATTTACTCAGCATAACATCATCTTTCACATTATACAAAAATATTGGGGTAAATATTGTGTTTTGTTTTTTTTTAATTCATTAACCACTTCAATACCGAGCCTGATTTTTGGGTTCGGTGTTTACAAGTTAAAATCATTTTTTTTTTGCCATAAAATTACTTAGAACCCACAAACATTATATATATTTTTTTCTAACACCCTAGAGAATAAAATGGCGGTCATTGCAAAACTTAATATCACACCGTATTTGTGCAGCGGTCTTCCAAGCGTGCTTTTTTTAAAATAAATTCAGTTTTCTTAGTTAAAAATAAGAAAACAGTAAAGTTATGACATTTTTTTTCCATATTGTGAAAGATAATGTTATGCCAAGTAAAATGATACCCAACATGTCATGCTTCAAAATTGCGTCCGCTCGCGGAACGGCGACAAACTTTGCAGTTTAAAAATCTCCATTGGCGATGTTTAAAAAATTCTACAGGTTAGCAGTTTTGAGTTACAGAGGAGGTCTAGTGCTATAATTATTGCTCTCGCTCTATCGATTACGGCAATACCTCACATGTGTAGTTTGAACACCGTTTTCATATGTGGGCGGGACTTACATATGCGTTCGCTTCTGTGCGAGCTCGCAGGGACAGGGCGCTTTAAATTTTTTTTTTTATTATTATTTATTTTAATTTTTACTTTTTATGTTTACACTGTTCTTTAAAAAAAAAAAGATCACTTTTATTCCTATTACAAGAAATGTAAACATTCCTTGTAATAGAAAAAAGCATGCCAGGACCTCCTAAATATGAGACCTGGGGTCAAAAAGACCTCAGATCTCATATTTTCAGTAAAATGCAAAAGAAAAAAAAAATTGAAAAAAATGACAGCCCCCCCAAAAAAAATGGGCCCTTTAAGACCGTTGGGCGGACGTAACTTCTGATGTCATTTCCGCCTTGCCGCACTATGGAGCCGAGTGAGCGGCTTCAACCGCTCAGTTGGCTCACGGACACTGGGGGGGACGGATCGGATCATCTCCGCCATCCGGTAAGTGGTGGAGATGACCGTAAAGCGGCGGGAGACGGGGGCACCTCTCCCACCGCTGATAAAAGTGATCTCGCAGCGAATCCACCGCTAAGACCACTTTTATCTTTTTCAGAATCGCCGACTCTAAAAAACAATATCTGAATGGTGCCTGCAGCTGCAGGCACCATTCAGATAGCACTTCTCAAAGGTAGCAACATCATATGACGTCTGTCCAAAGAGAAGTGGTTCAATTATTTTTCCCAACAAAAATTGTGGCAAATACCTTGTGACATCATTATATTCTAAAGGGCGTCTGATAAAAAAGTATTTCTAAGCAATCTTCTAGCAAAAAAAGTTGATTTTTACATGTAGGAGTGAAGTGTCAGAATTGGGCCAGATAAGTAGTGGTTAATGTAGAAGCTGGGCTAAACCACACCTGCTCTCACTCCCATTCCAAGCCTTATACTGACTAGCCTGTAATGGAAAGATGTTTATATTAACCTAATCTAAGGGTGCTATGGTCTAGACACATGACCTCCCCAGCAGCTGGATTCAGGAAAGAGGTGAAAGCAGCGACAACCGCTTCAATGCCTGGGCGGTGATGTCACCCACATGCTTACTATGGGGCATATGTTGTCCTCTGTTCCTTCTCCCCCCTGAAGCTGGCGCTGGGAGCCGATCATGTGATTGAACTTCAGCACCCTTAGAATAGGTAAGCATAGACATCTTTACATTACATGGTAGTTAGTATAGGGCTTAGAATGGGGATGTGAGCGGGTTTAAGCTTAGTTTTGACCAGACTTCCACTTTAAATTCTTTAACCTGAAGAGCTTTTTCACTTTTAGAAGATGGGTTAGCTTTGTACCATATTATGTCTATGCTCAACACACACCGTATCAAAATGGGTTTTAATTTTGTAGTAAATTTGAAAACATACTTTAAAAATAAAAAAAATTGCAATAAAAAACTAGCACTTCCAGTGATTTATTTGCCATTGCAGGTATTGTATAAATAGAGCAGCCCCAGATATTTACAACAATATAATCAACAAAGAATTCTGGTTTCTATGATACTACATAAATGTGGTCCAAAGTCAAAGTGTTGCCTTTCATTTTAGGAATGCTTTCTTCCCTTTATATGTTACACTGTGATGCATGTGAAAATGATCTTTAATAATAGACAAAGTTGTGTTAGAGCAAATGGAATTGATGAGACTGCCTACTTTTGCTCTTACTGAACGATCTTGCAAAGGTTCATCCCTCTCACATGATCCATCCCTCAATTCATCTCTGCAATAACAGATCACTTAAAAAAATAAACGATTGCTTGTTATTATCAGCAAGAAATAGATCACCATTGAAGTGATATGGTGCTGTAGAGGGTGCCTGGAAAGAGCTGGACCAGCTATGCACTAATCAAACAAAAATTCCAGGTGACTTAACATCATAGAATGCCCCCTGTAATCAAAATGTGCTGGACACAGGCTTTCATTGATCGCTGGTGGTTCCTGAACAAACAATATTGGTACTTACTGCAGTCATGGAAACCAGCCACTGTTTTTTGATGATGCCATTGTGGAGTAAAACAATGCCAGCTCTGTTTTTGGTGGCTGAAAATGAACTGGTTAACACATGTATGTAAGCATGCAAACATACAACAAAAGACATTTCCTGTCTCTATTGTGTATTTTGCCTTAAAAGGTGCTGGAACATTTTCTGAAAACTGAAAAGTCATAATAACCGAGGCCTAGGTAAGCACATCATTGAAATGTGGCCTTGAAATTTGATTTGACTTTGATTATGCACACAGAATACATAAACATGCCCAGTATTGCAGTCTGTTTGTAAAGAGATTAAGGCCTACTTATAGCACCAACCAAGCCTTCATCAGTAGAGAAAACACTATAGGCAACTTGTGCCTGATATGTGGATAAAATTTCCTATTTAAGCTTTACTATATTGTTGATTTGAGAATGCCAGAGCTATACAATTAACTCTTCTGCGCTCAAGTATGATACATGTGGTGGTTGCAAATAGCAATAGATAAGCTCTACTCAAAGCTCTGATGAAGAGGGGATACCCTCAAAATATGTCGGTGTTTGCTACAAATGTAATTTGATTTTTTTGGATGTCATTTTTGGCAATGTTTGTGAGTATATTTGTCTATTTCTTTTTCATTCATCTGACCAATTAGTGAGAGTTTAAAAATAAGTCAACATTATTACAGAAACAGCAACCATGCAGGTTTATTTTTAGCATAGTAGGCTACTTAAAAGGGAACTAAAGTGTATCTGCGTACCACAAACCGAAAAAGCTATTTGATTTGAATTTTTAATATTCAAAGCAAACCCACCTATCCTTCCATGTCTCAATGCTTTATTTTGTTGAGAAATAACTTACACCCTCCTCAGCATTTCTAGCTTCCACCACCTTGAGTAAGGGCAGATGATTTATGTAGCATTTACTTCCTGGAATCCATCTGTCCTCACCTACTCAAAAACCTTGTGCATGTGCAGTACGATATACATGGGCTGCAGATACAATTTTGCAAGGTCAGACATGCAGGCAAGAGGGTCTAAATGAAAGAAGAAAATGCCCATGAAGACTCCTGGGATGTATGACATCACTTTGGTTTGGACCATAAACCAGGAAGCAACTAAACAAAAGTTTAAAACAAGTGAATATAATATAACTTTCTATCTATTTACTAAGGCTAGCATTATAAGGATTAAAAGCAGTTAATGTTGATTGAGAGAATTAATGTCTATTTTAACGTGTTCACCCCAGTGTATCACATGCTCAGTTTGCTGCTATTTTGGTACAGCTATATATGAGAAATCAGATTTGATGTATTGCTGTCCTCAGGGTCCCTCATTATGTGTTTTTTCTCCAGGTGCTCTTATGACATATGATTTGTGTCTTGTGAATGTCGAAAAATCTCTCTCTGATCCAAGTTACCCAGTGTACGGTAGGACAATGGTCATTGTGCTACAAATTCAGGGCTGGGCAGAATACTAACAAAGCAGCTGCAAAAGGTATGTTTATCTTCAGACACTAATAAAAAATAAGCAAATAATTATGAAGGGATAGTAATTCACTAAGTACTATCTACAGATCCAATTGGCAATCTAAGAACCCAAAAATGGCAGCATTCATTAAACCACATGCTACTCTTTTGGCCTGTTTCAGATTTAAGACTATAAGCCTTCCCTATAAATGCAGACCTTAGGCATGTTGATATTTGCTGGTTCTGCATTGCAATGTTTTTAGGTATCTTTGTACTTATTATCTCTATTTTGTCACTGCATCCTTGTTGGTTAATAGCTGATTTCATATTTTAGCCAATTGAATGCTTAAATGTTTGTTTCAAAGCTATAAAATGTACTCAACACTCAATGAACACATAATTCCCCATGGAAGATGCTGATAAACAATTACTTTGAAACAGTTTTCCGTCAAATAATTATTTGAGAAAATGGTTCATCATGCAAAAATAGTGAACTGTTTTTAGGGCATAAGATGTTATATTAGTGCTGCTTTAATTGTAACTTAATGATTTAAAAATGTAGAAAGGGAAATGCTGCTAGGGTGTCATTCAAGGATTTTATGGCCATAAATACATTCAGAACTGCTCCCTGCTCAGCACAAAATGTAATCTCTAACTCGCACATCTTGACTATTTGATACATTTTAAGAATACTATCTGAATAAAAACGCAGAACATTGCAGATTAAGCCAATCACTCTTCTCCCACCAGCACTAACAGTGCAGCATTTAAAACTCATGAAATGCTATCAAAATATGCAACAGGCTTTAGAAAACACCATCAAGCACAGACACTAAATTATATCAAATGATTATATATTTAAAAAGAAAAATAGCAGCTACTGTCCTGGACGAAAGGCTCCCATGAATGTAAAGCAAATAAAAATGCATGTCGCTACTTTATAATTGAGTATTAAAAATAATAAATGCTATAACAAACATCATATACAATCTAACACTAATTGGAATAGGGATATTTACAAGTAGCTGTATTGCATACTTATCACCAACAAGGATGATACTTTAGCAGTGGTGAACCAAATGCATTAGCAGTCAATGAAGCTATTTAAAAAAAATGTGCAAAGGCAATATCTCTATCATGTGCAGATCTTTATCAGTCAGCCAAATGTGTTTTTAAGACTTGGCATAGAATAAAAAATGTCACAGTGACAGCTTTCGTATTTCAGCAAGGGCTAGGCAACCTTGGTCTCTAAGGCCTCCTGTCTTCAAGTTGAATTTGAAATCACTTGAGAAATTCTGGAACTTATTGCTCTAATCATTTCTCCTGACAAAGGTATAATACAGCTTTTGGCTTACAATTAAATACTTTGGAGTGGCAATAAATGCAGAGTGTCTGGTGTGAGTGGGAATACATGGGTTGGAACTCAGGTGACCATGTACATGCACACCTCTATTTAGGTGGTCTGTATTTTGTAAGTAATAATATTGGCTGGGTAGTATAGCAGAAATCACTTTTAATTAATGTCTGGTTATGGTGATCAAAGTTGTTCAGCACTTTATTTTTAGCATTATTTTCTGGTCATCTAACTAATTGTTGCAGCATGCCCAGCATGCTACATTTTTTTTTCAATGCATTATTGCATTTTTCAGTAATTAAAGTTACCATCTTGCCACCTAACTGTAATTAAAAAAAGATTCATGAAAAACAGGGGGAGATTGAAAATGAGAATAATCTGTCAGCAGTGTTGATGGGTGGATGGAAACTGAATGACCTTGAATCAAATGTAAGACGCATGTTTATTCCAGATGGCATTAGTATTTTCACAAAATCATATACCATGTGCAGCTTTGGAAGTGCTGAGTGCACATTTATTAACATACAAAGATATATTTTTTAAGGTGAAGTTTAATCTTTTTTTTTTTTTTGCCTTCCCTGTTTCCTCCCCTCCCCCCATCAACATGTTAATAAAACTTTTAAATAAAACAATTCTGTTCTCTTTCTTAATCCCAGTAACACCATTACTGGGTCTCTGTGCTTTTCTGTGCAATGCAGGTCATGCCTGGTGGGAGGGACTGGCAGGGTGCCTTACATAGCTTAATGAAAATATAGCAGCACCCTCCCTCTGTATGCACCTCAAGAGCCCTCTGTACTGATGCAAGCAGGTATTTTGGAGGAGGTTTGCAAATATTAAAATGCTTTGATGGATGGATGTCAGTCTTTGAGGACTGGGCATTCCTAGACAAGTTGCATTTGCATGCTGACTGCCCTAAGTAATTGCCACATATGAGATGAGCCTTCTAGATTGAAAGAACTGAAATCTTGTGTAGCCAGGTGCTGGGCTACAATAACATGGAGAAGGAGACATTGCCACTTATTCTTCCCTGCCTCTACTGAGATAATGATGCTATGCTGCACCATTCTACTCCAGCTAACAAGGGGGAGGGGGGGGAGCTAAAGCCAAACAAGTCCATAGACTTCTATACAGAGCACTGAGAATCATAGGAGTTGTAGTTTGAGATGACAGCCATATAATAGTATGAATGAATTACTTACACTCGAACAGCAAAGGTGCAGCGCTACTATCTCCTCTGGTATCCTCCACAGCTGAAGTTACTGGTGCTCAGATGCAGATTGCTAAGAGCCGCCAACACATCTAGTGCATTAAAAATAGCCGGCACTACGGCAAGTCACAGTGTTATGAGGACACCCAGGGTCAGTGCAGCACTGGCCACATTACAACATCTAGAGAGAAAACACAAACAAGAGGGGCGCACCGACCTCGTGCCATACCATTAAAAAGGGGGGCTCTGATGAAGAGGGTTCACCCTGGAAACGCGTCAGCCTAGCCGTACGGACACCATCCAGTCCCTCTGCTGAGGTCTTGCTCATCTACTCCATTGGAGGTGTTCTTATTTTTAATGCTCTGTCACCTGCTCCTTTTGTGAGTATATGGATTTTATTGTTATTATTTTAGTAAACTTTTTAATGGTATGGCACGAGGTCGGTGCACCCCTCTTGTTTGTGTTTTCTCTCTAGTACATTTAGATTCCCATGATCCTGAAGAGGGCAGCAAGACTAGTATGTGCTGAGTACTACCATTCTCATTGAGACTTCATATTGAACTAAGTGCTCCTGCGATACTGTGTACCATCTGGTAGAGGTTCTTTGAGCGCAGGAGATTATTGGTTTTTCACATTACAACATCTGCACCGTTGCTGCAGGGAGACTGGAGCATACATCCTGGTGAGAGGGATATTCACCCATTAGTGATACTGCTAGAGGGGACTGAGACACTGAGAGCAGGACACTAAGAGTACACAATCCATACCGCACCCATACTGTACTCTATAACGCACTTATTCCAAACCTAGACTGCACCTATACCAACCCTATACCACACTATACCGAACCTCTACTGCATCTGAATTACATCTACCTTGCACCTGTGCCAAGACTATACCATAACTACACTGTACCTATATTGTATGCAGGTTAACTGGGACTGTCGATAAGTGCACCAACACTCTTAAATGGCCCCAATAATAGCCGATAGAAGAACATCTCAAAGGTCTGCCCCTGACATAATAATTGTTCTGCAGGCCCCTTTGCCCCCCCCTGCCTCTTATGTTACCATCCTTATTTTCTTGTGGACATTGCATACCCAGTTGGTCTTGGACTAGCATCGCTGCCATCAATGCACTTTGGCAGTATAGTTACAGCACTTGAGCAACTACTGCTCACTGCTGCATTTGAGGTGTCCTTGCCACTGTTTATGTTGATCTGGATGCCAATCCCTACTGTTAATCACGTTGTATGCTAAATTGTGTTATTACCTTTGTTAGTCCATTTTATGCTTGCCTAGTTACCAACCATGTTGGCTGACAATATTTTTAGTTTGCCTTTGCTACCTGGTTTGGTGGCTGTTTTTTTGAAGTAGCACTGCTATTGGGTGCTAAGTAATACTTCCAGTGAATTCTTGTGATATTGTATGTTAATACAGTCAACCTGGTGTGTCGGAGGGGCTGAGGCTCTTACAATGGGGCAATACTGAAAAAGTTCAGCTGGTATATCAAATCCAGTTATTGGATATTGGCCTGTTCCTAGAAGTTCTCTGCAATGTTCAAATTTAAGTATGGTCACATAAAAAAAGATACACAGTATCTCACATCATACATGGGAAATTCATCACATTTCCTCATGTTTTATACTATTAAAGACCCTGCAAGTTCAAAAGATACCCGAAGACTTGCCAGAAATGCACTTAGCTCCTAAAGCCTGTTGTGGGCTGACAACATTGTATTTATATGTACTGAGTGGTGTCAGCACTGCCCAGTTTCCTTTTGCTAAAGTTCTCACCCACCACTCTCCCGTCTTCTCAAAATAAAGGCTAATCATACTTTAGTTCCAAGATAAGGACTAAGATGGCTAATTACCCCCTTTAAGATGACACAACAGCTGTGAATTTATGATAATAATAAAAATAGTCAAACATTCACCTGCATCAAGAAGTGTATGTGCATGTAAACTGCTCTTAGACCCCCTACCATCCAGCATTGTTTTTGACCATGCCAAATGGAAAAAATCTAGCTGGTTAGTAAGGACAATTCTTCCTAAAGACTCTTTGATAAATAACATTTGTCTCTTTGCATATATTTTTATCAAGCATTAAACAAATGGAATATATTGTTCACAAGGCTTTTCTGGCCATGGGGAGTGTTCCATTACACTTAGCACATACCTCAGAGAGCTATTCTCACAGTAATTTGATCTAGGTTAATTAACAGACAACCAGAGAAACATCGAACATAGTTCCTACTTGTGTTCCTTAACAACCACTCATCATATATGCTAAGCTAGTGTTAGCTTTGCAAGACGCATGCTTTCTAGATGGGGCCTATGCAGATTAATAATAATAATCATCCTGTTATTTTAAAACTTGCAGATGAGAATCTTTATCTGTAGATAAGATTTTATTTTCATTAGTATTGGTGATTTAATTGATTATTTAAAATGTAAGGGAAAATTAACTTGTGATGAAACATGAAGGTACTATATGCATTTTAATTTTAGACTTAAAGAGGAACTGCAGTCTGCTCACATAATTTGTAATAAAAACATCTTTGCTATTCTGAAGCTTCCCTCTAACCACTTTGCATATTATTTTATATATACTGTGATTCTGTACTTGCCAAATATGCTGCAGAAATATTCCTCCACTGAGTCTGGCTTCAATCATTTTAACTGTGGGCAGCTGAAGCTGCTGCCTGTTCACTTCCTGGATTTACACAGACACACCTCCAGCTCTGCAGCTCTCATTGTCCCTCTTATGACTCACCCCCCTCCCTGGCAAACTCTCACAAGAGAGAGAGAGCTGTGCATGATGTCAAACACCAAGGCATTTTCCCAGCCAAGAAAAAGGAAGTGGGCCCTATAAGGTATTTACTGGCAGAAAAAATGGTTTACTATCCAAAGTAAAAACAACAAAGGCAGAGGATTTAATAGATGGAAAGAGGAAAAAATGACTGGAGTTCCCCTTTAAGTTTTTTTGGACATTCTTTTAAAATATTTTTATGTATTGATGAGACCTGATATTTCCCTTTACTATATGATTAATAGATTACTGCCAGTGAGGTAGCCCCAATGCTTGATCCATCTGTGCTCTTGAGCATGTATCATCAGAGAGTGAAGTGCAGTTTCCCAACCTCTGACTTTTGCCATAGCATAGAATCAACCATACCATGCAACTGTATCATTCTGGGAATGCAACAGGGAAACACCGCTCTGACTACACAGCTGAGAGTAGATAAATGATGATACTCCTTCCCAGGTGCTCAGACTCACAGGAGTTTTCCAATCTCCCAGAGAAAAGTTACTGAAATCCAAAAAGTATGACTCGGCACTCCTGGGCTGCTTGCAATTTCTTTATTGTAAAGTGACCATGTAAAAGACAAGCTGACCCGTTTCGGCAGAAACGCCTTGCTCACGGCTTTCTGGGAATGGTCACTTGAGGCCAAGCTCTTGAAAACCAGTAAAAAAACTTTTGTCATAACACTGTAGTATATCCATTGTTACCTGTATTGGTGATAAGTGAGCACAAAGTTAATCCATACTCAATAAACAGAGTATGTTTTAATCTCAGGTGTGAAAATTGTATAATGTAGATAAAAAGTGTCAAATCATGCTGGTAAGATCATTTAATATTGATCTCTCCCTAATTCTAATTAAAAATGTTTAAACTTCTTGGAATTTATATTATTGACTTTAAGGGTTGAGAATCGTGATGCCGTACTCCCTCTGGTGCAACAAAGCATGCTTGGCTACTGCCTGATTCCAGAATGGTAGTCTCCCAAAATATCTGCATTTCTGCAGAAAATGGACACGCTTCCTGTCTTTCCCACAATTCAGTGCTTTTTGTTTGAGTGATATATTGCCAGGCCAAGCCCTATCATTTTAGGAGTGGGGCTGGGAGGGCTTTTGTAGTATGTGAAATTACTGACTTTCGGAAAATGTGTTATTTTATATCTGGTCCATAATAATGCACAGTAAATGCATTAAGTATCCTGGGAAGTTTCCTGATATGCAGCTCTGGAGTCACTTGACATCATTTGAGCCTGTGACTGTGCTATATAAACTGCCTGTGTTGTCTCATAGCCACAAATCAAACGTTAACGCTTAAGGTATTAAAAATAAATCTGAATGCAATCTGCTGCTGAAAGACAGCACTGACATTTATTTCATACACTTTATTATAAGTCGCCTACTATTGTAAGAAGAAACTGGATGCTATGATGACAAATGACAATTTTAAATCTTGCAATCAAACATGAACCGAGAGCTATTGAACTAATGTATCCTTATGTATATGTGGTCCTTTCCTTACCACGTTACATAATGCATCCCCTGGTTACAAACAGAACCTAAATGTCACTTAGAAAATTAAAAATGAAAAGCCTTGGCATGGGTAAAAGCCTTTGATGCAGGTGGAATAGCTGAAGTTCACAGCTGGGATCTCACATCATGTCAGCTTTCACATGAAGTTCTGAGGCTTTGAGATTAATAGGCACATAGAAGAGTCTCATTTCCTTTTCAACGACAGCTTTTGCATTAGACAAGGGGATACAAGAATGGAAAACAAAGAGTGGAAGATAGATATAATGTCCAGGAAGAATTAGATTCTCACATGAATTTGTGAATATTTCCCTGTGCCAGTGCCCACAGTCTCTTATCTGCATTCTGCAGCATCCTCTAATGAGATATTTCAAGTTCATTGCTGTTACTTGAAATATTTAACATCCCTCTTAAGGTGCATTTGCACTTCAAAGGAATGACTCACAGTAGCCATTCTGCGGTGCTGCGGCAAGCAGGGGGGAAAATATCACTCTGCACTCTTACAACATGCATGGACAGAACAAGCTTCAGTGAACTGTGCATAATTCCTATATATACTGTATCTGCTGCAACGCTGTTAAGCATCAACACTGGACAATGCTCTAACCAGGGGGTGTAAAACATTATGACTCTACATGAAAAGCTTAGGTGTCAGTTCAACCAGGGAGTAAAGGCATCGTACAATGAGAATAAACAGCAAATAATGTACATTTTATACATTGTCAGCTGTGATTTTTTAGAAGACTGACTTTCAGGGCACACTGACACTTGCAATTTTCTCTGAAACTGCAGGATAGTGTTGACTGAAGTTTCTTTAGGGCACCAGTTCCCAACCTCGATCTTCAAGTACCCCACGGGTCATGTTTTCAGGATTTCCTTCACATTGCACGGGTAGTTTTTATATATGTCAATGGATTGCTAATTATCATAGCTATATAAGAGAAATGTACAAAACGCGACCTTTTGTGGGTACTTGAGGACTGAGGGTGGAAACCAAAGCTGTAAAGCATCATGGGCCATTTTCAAGTCTTTTCAACCTAAATTAAGTAAGTATTAAGTAATTATGTAAGTAAGAAAAACATTATTTTTATGAATCTGGAGAAACCCCACTGTTTTCTACAATTGTTAAACTGTTTGAACGTTGAGTGTCTTAATTTCATGATTAGAAACAGTATAAAATATTTCTTAATTAGGATGAGTCATTCATTTTGAATCAACTAGCAACATTACTAGTTTAGATGTGGTACTGAGCATCAGCACTGCAAGATTAGTAAACCAAAGACACTTTTATATCTGAACTACTAACTGCGAGAAAATGTATTTGACTTGCATTTCCTATTTTACGGAGTTTGAAGTGACTGTATAAGTTATCAGTCCTTACATGATAATCCAGCATGCATAATATTAATCCACAAGTTGTATGTGTCAGTCAGGCTCCATTCTAAATGTTTAAGTCACCATCATTTGGTTTATTAACAGATTAAGCTAATATAAGTAAATTGTTAAAGTGGTTACATTTCTGAATATAACCAATTATCACTGTTTTATTTAAATTTCAATTGCTAAAAGTGTATATCTAAACCCAAGGGCAAAAATATAATACGTTGCAGTTTACCAGTCCTTAGATGTTTTGGCCACATTTTTTTTTTTCAGGCTTTACCCTTTATTTTCAAAGCGATGATCCTGCCTGTAGCTGCCATGGGGTGACAATGTACACTCACTATACTGTACTGATGGAGGAACAACGTTGTCACCCAAGCACAGACCTGAAGAATACATTATTCCCCTCTCCTCTTTTCCATAACATAAGGCAAAGGTGTTTACTAAAAGATAGCTGAAAACATTGGGCTACACAATTCAACGGTTTCCCCAGTCTCAATGGCAGAAGACAATTGCTGATTGCCCCGTCAGCACTGTCTGTGTTGATGGGGAATCATGCAAATTTCTTTCCTTAAACTTATGGTTGCAGAGAAGAAATTTGCAACGTGTATGGCCAGCCTAAGTGTGCAGCATGGGCAAAGAGCACAGGATATTGTTAGCTAACACAATTCCTAGGGGAATCAAGATCAACATCAAAATCAAGATACTGCTTTTAGTGGTATATTTAACAAAAAAAAAAAAACAGCAATAATAGGTTAATAGGACTGAGGGAGCTCTGACAGGCACTCCTCATGAGTAACATACTACGCTCACCCTCTCTGTATGCTTCCAACATTTATAGAAGCTGTACTATAACTTCTATGAATGAAAGGTGATAGGCAGATGATTTAAAGGTGCTCCCCTTTTATTCCTAGATCACATGTGAAAAGAGCGGGTATAGTAGTCCACTCTAGATCCCTCATTTCTGTTAACAACCACTTCACAAGAAGGTAACAGGGGGGGTAGGAATGGATTGGAGGACAAAGTTTTCAAAGAATCCAGAAGCCAGAGACACAAGGAACACAGCAAATTCGTAGTAAGTCAAGCCCCTTTTTATTTTGTCTAAACTTAGGCTTTAGATTTTAGGGATTAATAATGCTTTCTGTAAAGAATTTCAGAAGTTGATGAAGACATATTGTCCATGTTTATGTTTGACTGATTTCTATGTAGGAATTAAAACACAAATGTATCTACTCTTTCCCTGTACAAGTTATCTGGCCTTATTTATCAAATGTCTTTTTATTAAAAAAAAAAAACCTTTATGATAAAAAAAGCCTGGCTGTATTGTTTAACTGCAACCGATCATGTTTCAGTTTTTGCCTATAAAGAATGGAAATAAACAGCATGGATCCAGAAAAACTGGCAGATCGTTGGGAAACAGACCATAGGAAGATGCTTCCATGCCTGTCATTGTCAGAAAAATATTTGTCTGTGGCCAGTGGGCAGCAAAAGAAGGTAATTTTTAGTTGGTTGGTAGTTACTGCATACAATTTCTATTTGCTTTTGTGGTATGTGATCTTGGTATTAATACAAGATACATTTTTCCAAATAGTAAAAGGCTGCAAACATACTGGATATTTTTATTGTAAGAACAGATAGAGAATGTCGCCTTGTGCTCATTCTATTTGTGCCTGTAGTTCTCTTGTCACAAAGTATACATCATTTGCAATATTATCTTGTTACAATGACATGTACAGGTCTAGAGGTGACAGGCTATAACTCTCCTGAGCAATCAAACCCTGGAGGAAGATATAGCTTTCAATCCCTTAACCTTTTCTAGCTGGTAGTCCCTAAAGAGTACTTGCTATTTATCCCTCAATCCATGCCATGTATATTAAGCTCTAGAGGCACTTTACTTATGTCCTGGTGCCCTTGCCCTAAACTGACTTACACAGCAGTGACTTTTAACATGCCACATATCACTTTACCTCCTATTCCCTGTTATCAGGAAATCTATATATCCTAAGTTGTTAGATGCCAAAGTGAAATGTACAATTCATGCATATGTATTTTTTAAGGTAAACAAATATTTGTCTTTAAGGACAAGCAAAAAAAGTATGCGTGCCTCAAGTAAATCCCTTATAGTTCTTGAAGATACATCTCAACATATGAGAAAAAAAATTAGTGAAGGCAATACATGAAAGTAATTGACAGGGTAAACACATTTAATTTTTATGTAATATAAAAATTAGTATCCATTATCACCAGAAGGCTTACTGCTTGTTACTTAAGATCATAGCTTAATGTCTCACAGAGAAGTAGCACTGGCCTCATGTTCACACAGGGCGTTGGATTTTAAAGCGGCCTTTCAGATGCATTGCACACGCAGTCGAATCGCATCACACAACGTTCCTCAAACACCCTCTATACAACCTTTTTTTGTTTTGCTCATCCTGAGCACTCTTAACATTTATTATGAAAGAGTCGCTACAATGGAAGTTAATAGAGGCAGTTGCAAAGCTTTAAATGCTTGCCAAACTCTGCAGGCAGCCTTATTTTTGCCTCACCATTACATAGGGCAACTTGAACTTATGTACAGTTCTACCTGCATTACTAGGTGGATAGGGAGTGGCAAAATACAGCCAAACTGCCTGTGAGAATAAGGTCTTAAAGCGACCCTGTCGCAATTATTCTCCATGCAAAACATACCTTCATCACCAATCCAGTTATCACAGTTTTACAATTTTTTGGTGAAGTGCATAAAGATACATGAAATAAGTATAGAATGTTAACAGTAACTTACCTTTATTAAGTCTCATAGGTGGTAATAAAGTTATGCGTCCACTGACTATGGTTTAAGTAGAGGTAGAACTAAAATTGTCTGTGGGCTTGAATTTGGAGGGCGAGAACAATGAAATCATTGTGCATCCTCATAGCAGTTGCACCTTCCATAATCTGCCTCAGTGAATGACACAAAGATTAAAGGAGCTAAGAACTAGGGTCTAAGTGCTTAAAAATAATTTAGAAGAACCAGACTACAAGTTGAGTGCACCTTAATACATACAGAATGTAAAAGGGGGCGCAATTCATTTGAGCGCCCCTTCATGGGTTTGCCTCTGCCTTACTTCCCCCTGGTGGCTAAAAGTATTATTGATAATACGTTTACTATAGAATTAAAGTGTTACTGCCCCTTTAAGAAGTGAGGCTCACCTGTGCACAGGTAGGCCTAGGACAATGGGGCTTGCTGGATCTTTCTGGAAGTGGTGTTACACATTATATAAAGGGCCCACCACTGCATGCTGCTTGCTGCCAGACCCAGGACCAAGGAGAGAAGAGCTCCCACCCGCCCTCCTGTAGCGTGCACTTTATGTGGTACGTCACCTTTGTATTAAGGGAGACTTTGGTTATAAAGTTGATGGAAGTTATTTAGCTTGAGTCTTTAAGACTAAGCAATTTTTGTGAATATAAAATTGTTTACAAATTTATGAGATGTTAATAAAACATTTTATTTTGGTAAACCAATAAAAGTGCTGTAGCCAATTTTATGCCAACAGTAGTGTGTGGTGTTTTTTCCTTACATTTAATTATAAGTATATTCGTGTTTGGGGAATGGTGGAGGGGAAGGGGTGCAGAGTGCAATCCCATGTATCCAATGTACCCAGAATGTACCAGGGTTGTCAACCTCCACAACTTATTTTACTAACAAAACGTAGAAAAATGACTCATGGAAAACAGTTTTACTGACAACCTCAAATATTAAAGAAACAGCAGATAAAAGTTAACAATTTTTATAACAAGTAGACTGCCTTGTTATATATTTAGAAACTCAGTGAGCATGGATAAAATTGCGCTAAACAGGCAAGCCTTAATGTTTGACTTCAACGGTGAAGCGAAATCCTAATGGATAATGGACTTTTTTTATCATGTTCAGTACAAGATACTACCAACATGATGTGAGAGTCCTACCAATTTATGGTGTATAAATAGATGTAGATAAGGAGTAAATTAATGCACCGTACAATAGAAACTGGCCAACATTCAGCCCTTGTGTACAGCAGCCGGTCCGGCTTCTGTTGAAGGGGCATGACTGAAAATAGTCTGCCGATTGGCATTCCATCAGCACTCTCAGTCAAGGGCTGATAGCTTTGACCAATGTGTGTTCTGGCGGCGGGGGGGCGCCCCTTGTCAGAACACAATAGCTTAGCAGGAAGATAACTGTACTAACATTGGATTGCTAATATAGGATTTCCTCCTGACCTCTTCAGATTTTTTTTTTGGTAAACAGATAGTGTGTACCAGGCTTTAGCATCTTAAACAGTTGCGTGAAACTCCAAAATATGTGTAGTTGGCTATAACACAGGAATGCTACAAAAATCTTGTGTGTCAACTGAAAAAAAAGGTTGTCCCATGTATACTGACAAGTGGTTTCTATTTTATTTTGGCTGTTAAATGTATAATTTCATAGCCCCCTCTTTGATACCCTCCATATCCTAATTGCCTGGTAGTTCTGCCAGCTAATAAGAACAGTTATCACACCATGGCTCAATGAGTGATATTAGTAGAAGTGTTGGTGTGTCTTAGCTCTTTCAAGCGCAGGAACTTATGTTAATTATACAAATATAATATAAACAAAGTTTCCAGAATATGCCGCAATATAGAGTAAAATCATTCGCTTATTAAAAAAAAATCAGTTACTCTTCATGCGTAACATTTCTTTTTTTCTGCAATACCTCAATTATGTACTGTATTTATACATTGGGAGGTCCTTTAATGAGACACAAAATGTAGTCAGTTGCATTCAGCAACTTACTGTAGGCTCCGTGGATGAAATCTGCGACCACTTGCTTCATATTTATTACTTTAAAGCTCAACTTTGGGAAAAATATTAGTTTTATAAACTGCACTAGCTAAGTAGGCTAGCCCCAAAAAATTGTATACTACTGGGTGAATTTACTAAAGGCAAATAGACTGTGCACTTTCCAATTGCAGCTGCATTCTGCAAAGGCAGTTGCTCAAAAGTTTACTAAATGAGGGGAAGTCCTTCTGACTCCTATTATCCAATCATGTGCAAACAGAAATGCTGCTTTCTTTTCCTGCAACATTGGGTATTTTTTGCTAAGTAAAGCTTCATCTCATTTACTAAGTACTTGCAGAGTGCAACTGCCCTTGCAAAGAGCATAGTCTAATTGCCTTTAGTAAATCCACCCCTATGTGTAAATGGCTGCAGCTTAGAGTAAAATTCATACTTTGTTACAAGCCAGTTACTACACAGAAGGCTGTATTTTTGGGCGCTACAGGGATGAGAGCAACGGCTGCAGCAGTGAAGGAGTCCCACGTCCCCTCCTCTTTTCTTGTGTATTCACAAGTGATTTATTTCCACCACTGGCCACCACAGACAAGATTGAGCATGTAGCCATGGTGGGGATCAGCCGCTGCTGTTCAGCCAATACAAACCAATGACAGGCTGGAAAGGAGATGGCTTGTATGAATTTTGCACTAAGCAGCAGCCATCCAAATGTACTATATATATTATTAGGGCTAACTTACTGCACTTTTTCCTGGAGTTCAGATTTAAACGTGTAATGTATTTGTCTACTATTTACTGTATGCTCCCTTTTATGCATGTATGAATATTTGAATTAGGTAGTTACAATATGATGGAAACCTATGCTTGCATTAGCAGGAAAAGTAGATGTCAGAGCCAGGTGGAGAAAGTTTGAGCTGTTTGATCTTCATGTGCCAGTGGGAAAATGCCAGTTAAGCATGGCATTCATACAAATGCCTCATTGGCGTGTTCACATCACACAAGATACACCTTTGTTCCGCTGACTTTGGAACTGCACATGTACAGCATGCATTTACCACCCGATGGGGTATTGTTACTGACACTTTCTCGTATCCATGGACAGTTATAGACAGAAAAAAAGGCCCTTTTTTCACACAAACTGCCCATAGTAAAATTGACAGATGGCATGGCAACACTGCTCTCTATATAAGTGTAGTGATACTATAACAATCCAGGTAAAATATACAAAAATATGTATTCATATGAATTGACTTTTAATCTCATTGGCATACAGAATAAGCAGAAGCATTCCTTCTCATCTGCTTTAAATCAGAAAAACATGTGATCGGTATATCCACTTTGTCATAATGATTTGTCATAATAAGTCTCAATCCTGGTACAGTTCTCTTTTTACTGCTTTCTGTTTATGCTGTTTTTCAGATTTAAGAACGTTTCTTTTGTGGGAGAAAAATAGCTAATGCCAGTCATGAAAAAGTACAAAATGTGATGTCAGGGTTGTAAAGTCAGGCATCTCTACGAATTGCAACCTACTGAACTGAACAGCAAATTAGAAAAAAAATCTCAATACAAAATACCAAATAGTTCAAGAGGATTATACAGTATCTCACAAAAGTGAGTACACCCCTCCCATTTTTGTAAATATTTTATTATATCTTTTCATGTGACAACACTAAAGAAATTGCACTTTGCTTCAATGTAAAGTAGTGAGTGTACAGCTTGTATAACAGTGTAAATGTGCTGTCCCCTCAAAATAACTGAACACGCAGCCATTAACCAGTCCCGGAACGGCTCGAGTACATTTATTGCTGCAGAGTGGCTTGCTTGTGCGTGGCTAGTGGGTGGGAGCGCCCCAGTGGTGGCGCGCTTATGCCCGCCGCACTCTCCAGCAGTATGGCCCATGGGTCGGGCGGACTTGATGTCCGCCAGCTACCTGCGATTGTCTGGCACAGAAGAAAAATGGGGAACCGCCAATGTAAACACGGCGGTTCCCCACTCTGCCAGTGGGCATGTAAGAGATCTACTGATCCCTGTCACTGGGATCAGTTAGATCTCTTATGCCCCTGGCAGCCCAGCCCCCTCACAGTTAGAACACGCCTAGGTAACACAGTTAACCCCTAGATCGCCCCCTGCAGGTTAACCCATTCACTGCCAATGACATTTACACAGTAATCAGTGGATATTTACATTTCTGATCGCTGTATGCTTGAGGTGATTGTAGCCGCATTAGTGCAATTGTGCCAGAGAGTACTGTCCATGATACTTTTTTTATTTGCACTAAAATAAATTTTTTCAGGACAAGCTTTTGGGGTGTGTCCCCTTCTTCAAGGTCCAAGCAGTACTCCTTGAGTACTGCTTGGACCTTGAAGAAGGGCCACCCCCCCCCCCCCTGAAAGTTTGCCCTGAAAATTTGTATGTTAGTTCAAATAAAAAAAGTATCACGGACAGTACTCAGTTTTCTCTGATCGCTGTATAAATGTCATTGGTCCCAAAAAAGTGTTGAAAGTGTCCGACATGTCCGCTGCAATATCGCAGTCCCAATAAAAATCGCAGATCGCCGCCATTACTAGTAAAAAAAAAAATTGTAAAAACGCCATAAATGAATTCTCATGATTTGTAAATGCGGCAACTGTTGCGCAAACCAATCAATAAACACCAATTGCGATTTTTTTTTTACCACAAATATGAGGAAGAATATATATCGGACAAAACTTCTGGTCCTTAAGTGGTTAATTTCTAAATCGCTGGCAACAAAAGTGAGTACACCCCTAAATGAAAATGTCCAAATTGGGTCCAAAGTGTCAATATTTTGTGTGGCCATCATTATTTTACAGCACTGCCTTAATCTTCTTGGGCATAGAGTTCACCAGAGCTTCACAGGTTGCCACTGGTGTCCTCTTCCACTCCTCCATGAAGACATCACAGAGCTGGTGGATGTTATAGACCTTGCGCTCCTCCACCTTCCATTTGAGGATGCCCCACAGATGCTCAATAGGGTTTAGGACTGGAGACATGTTTGACCAGTTCATCACCTTTACCCTCAGCTTCCTTAGCAAGGCAGTGGTCATCTTGGAGGTTTGTTTGGGGTTGTTATCATGTTGGAATACTGCCCTGCAACCCAGTCTCTGAAGGGAAGGGATTATGCTCTGTTTCAGTATGTCACTGTACATGTTGGCATTCATGGTTCCCTCAATGAACTGTAGCTCCCCAGTGCCAGCAGCACTCATGCAGCCCTAGACACTCCCACCACCATGCTTGACTGTAGGCAAGACACACTTGTCTTTGTACTCCTCACCTGGCTGCCGCCACACACACTTGACACCATCTGAACCAAATAAGTTTATCTTGGTCTCATCAGACCACAGGACATGGTTCCAGTAATCAATGTTCTTAGTCTGCTTCTCTTCAGTAATGCACTTTTATATAATATATGCCATTCTTTCTGCCTGGAAACTTGAGAATGTCCATGGCAACCAAAAGTGTCCCTTTACATAAAAAGTGGTTCTTGATCAGCTAGAAAACACCGATAGTAAATAAGAATCATTTGCAGAATTGAGTGATACTGATTTTATCATGTCTGAATTTATCATCAGACACTGAAAGTGACGACAGCCACAATTCTGCAACTGAGCAAATTTCAGTGTTTTTCATTTGATTACATTATTGAATACATTTTATTACTATCATGTTATTATTTTTGATAATTATTTATAGTTATTTATTATATTATAATTTATGATTTTGTGTTTTAAACTTTATCATACCCGGGGTGTCTACTAGACTCTTGTTTGGACAGATTTAAGTGAGTTATTCCTAAGAATTACAGGCCTACAATATAAAACGCCAAATTTCTATGCAAAACAATGTACCGCTTTTAGACGCAAAAATCTGACATAATCATACCGCCAGGGAGGCTAAAGGAAAATAAGTGCTTTATCATTCATCAATAGCCAATTCTACCCCCCTCCCCCCCTCCCCAAATCTATCATACCTATGCCTCCAATTCCACCCCCCCATCTATCATACCTATGTCTCCAATTACCCCCCTTGCCTCCCCCAAATCCAGAACATCTATGCTTTTAAAATCTCCCCCGTTCCTCCCAACACACCTCTTGTCACATCCCCATCATACCAATGCCTCCAACCCCCCCCCATCCTGCACATGTATTGCTTCCAATCCACCCCCAGCACACTGTCACCTACATTCTCCTGGTGTGTATCGGCTGCGTGTCAGGCATTGGTGCACACTGAGGGAGGGTGGACACATCAAACCTTGAAGCAGATGGGCTACAGCAGCAGAAGACCACACCGAGTGCCACTTCTGTCAGCTAGGAACAGGAAACTGAGGCTACAGTTCACACAGGCTCACCAAAATTGAACAATAGAAGATTGGAAAAACGTTGCCTGGTCTGATGAGTCTTAATTTCAGCTGAAACATTCAGATGCTGGGGCAGAATTTGGCTTAAACAACATGAAAGCATGGATCCATCCTGCCTTGTATCAACGGTTCAGGCTGGTGTAATGGTGTGGGGGATATTTTCTTGGCACACTTTGGGCCCCTTTAGTACCAATTGAGCATCGTTTAAATGTCACAGCCTACCTGAGTATTGTTGCTGACTTCAGCATTTCTCTCGCAAAGAAATACACATTCAATCTACTGGCTTACATATGCAGTTAAGCTGCTCTGGCCTCATCTTCATGCTCTTTTTGTCTGTGTCCTCCAGACAATTTTTTCCCAGACTCTATGCATACAAATTGCAGCCCTTTGCTGTTCTGGCTCCCACCTGCCTCCTAGGTGTAGCCCTTCTGACTCGTGGAGGGCTGGGGTGGAGCCCAGAACCATAGTCAGGTCTCTGCTAAATGCCCAGCATACACCTGTCCAATTAGTTTAATGGTGGTTCCCAAAACCAGTGGGTGGTGGTTCCCAAAACCAGAGGGAACTGAAAAAGGAGTATATATATATATATATATATATATATATATATGTACACTGTATATATCCATTTAAACATAATGCTTAAACACAGGGATGCAAAACTTACCTGATAGGACCTGCTTTGTTTAAAGTAACAGGAAGCAATGCAGGACACATGCAGCTTCTGAACTGTCACATACACTACTTTACTGGAAGGGAATTTGCTGACCTACATTTCATGTGCATAGGCCCATATACACAAGTCTTTTCATAGGCTGTCTGCTGAGGCTAAGTCCCATCAGAAACTATGGGGTTGATTTACTAAAGGCAAATTGACTGTGCACTTTGCAAGGTGCAGTTGCACTCTGCAAGTGCAATTGCTCCAGTGCTTAGTAAATGGGCAGAAGCTCTGCTGACTTCTATCATCCAATCATGTGCAAACAAAAATGCTGTTTTTTTATATTCCTTGCATGTGATTGGGTATTCTTTGCAAAGTGAAGCTTTACCTAATTTACTAAGCTCTGGAGCAATTGCACTTGCAGAGTGCAACTGCACTTTTCAAAGTGCACAGTCTAGTTGACTTTGGTAAATCAACCCCTATGATTCTTGTCTAACATAAACGTTCTCTCCACCACCCTAAAATTAGGTCCTTGTAGTCAATTTAACAAGCCCAAGCACAATCATGTGTTAAATTCTTAAAATGCTAGATGCCTGGCTAGCCTGGTTGCTCTTGTTGCTTCTTTATTCAATAAAACATTAACTTAGAACAATAGAATCACATTTGGTAAGTGGAATCCCAAAATAGGGTTCCATGGACTTTTAAGGTGCCAAAAAAATTATATATCAAACAAGAACTAGATAAAATCATCCAAGCTTTTATTAAGCTTTTTCTTTTTTATGCAGTCAGCCCCAAAAAAGTCTCCTGAGGAAGCCCGTTTGTCGGGTGAAACATGTTGAGCGGGGTTTAGCTGACAATATGTAGGATTTGTCCTTGTTAATGAAGTCACTGTAATGTCTCTTACACATGAACTTTTATATATAGTTTTTAATGTTTTGTATTAATAAAAGCTTGGATGATTTTATCTAGTTCTTGTTTGATATATAATTTTTTGGCACCTTAAAAGTCCATGGAACCCTATTTTGGGATTCCACTTACCAAATGTGATTCTATTGTTTTATTTTGGACGTGGTGCTATTTGGCTTCTCTCTTACTCATTTTCTTCTATTATTAACCTAGAACAAGCTTCCAGGCTGACAGTTCTAACTTCCCTGGCTGCATTCTTGTTTCAGGTTATTGACTACTATAGTCAAGCTGAAGGATCTACATCAAAGCCATGCAGCAGGCATTTTCAGATAGGTCTCAGAATCACATGGATAGATATTTCTCTCATGACATGCTCTCTTTATGTGCCACTGGTTTTGGAAAAGTGTGTAAGGATAAAAATCTGAAAACACAATATTTCACTATTACAGCTGAGACTATATAAAAGTTACACTGTAACAACAACTGCTGTATTGTTTTGCAAGCAAGTTATAAAAAAAGCTTTCAGTGCCGGCCTCTTGAAACATCAAGTGCAGTCTTCTCAAAGTGTTAACATCAATGCTGCTTTATTGATACAATGAGATTACAGATGTTCCTACAGGCATCTCAAGGTATTGTTAAAGCTCTAACCACCACTTCAATCTCTTTTAACTCTAAATACTATCATTGTTCACCTAAAAAAAGGCTCCTTTCTATATCCCTAGCAGTTTTCAGTTAAATTTCTCCCAGTGAATAAACCGCCTATTGTGTTTTCCGCGTAAGTCAGAGTGAGAAAGACGTCAGCACATGATGCACATTATTTGAACCAATGTATTTTTAACATTCTTTTGAATGTTGAACTCCTTTCATCTCTTCTGTAAGCAGGAGCATCCACCTACACAGTGAACTGGGACACAGATGGGAATTTGTTTTAAATATGTTAAAAATATAAGCGGTTAAATTCTGGATATTATCCTCAGAACGGTGTTTCTTGTAACAATTATTTCCAAAAACCCAATTTCTAGCCTGCTGTTTATTCCATAGAAATAGGTTAACATTTTAATCAAGGTATTCCCCAATCTACACATATTATTTCCAGAAATATGTAATGTTCTTGCATAGCTTGTATTTTAAAGATTACCTACACACATAAAAGATATATATTACCATATCTCAGTACTAAAGTAAAAATTGTGCAAAAATATGCACCAATGCCACAAAAAAATGTGCATTCAGGTCACAATGCATAAAGCCATCAATATAAAGAAAATGCTCAGTTCCTAGTGGAAATTACTCTTTACTAACATAGATAAAGAACTCATAATTACCAACAATGTTTCTCTCATAATGCCACAGTGATTATTTACTATCAATGCCACAGTAATCATGACTATTCAGTAAAACAGTGCTTATTGTCTAATGTTACCATGTTCTTGACTGTCAATTCCACCACAAGTATAATGCCAAAGTGTCCAAAGCCTTAAAGGAAACCTGTACCCAAACTTTTAAACAGAGCAAAACAATTGCTATAGAGCAAACACTACAAATGGTCTTACAATGATAGCTATTCAATTCAACAAAGTAGCCTTCATTAAAAACTTTAACTTCAAGGTGCGCATGCATTTTACCTCAATCATCTTCTATAATGCAATGTTAGGTGACTCTACAAACTATTGATAAGCCCAACTGGGGTACCTCCAAAGTTTAGGAGGAAAAAAGAAAAAAAAGAGACAGAGGATGTGGGAGATTTCCTTATAGTGTAGTAGTTTGACAGGTAATTGGATGAAATATGAGAAGGTAAATTGCAATGGTGTACTCACATCTGTGAGGCTGCTGAGCTCCCTAATGGGGGAATCAGACAACCTAGAGCAAAAGCCTGCAGGGAATATGCGCAGAGTAAGGACGCTATCGATGCTTGGTGGGGTTATCCAAACAACCCTACGCTCTGCGGTCTCAGAATTCTGGTGTGTTCACAGTAAGAGGTTTATGAGCCCCAAAAGATAGAAAAGTGGTGTCAGAAGAGGCGCCTGAATGTAAAGAAGAAGCAGAGAAATGGATTCTTCATTGATTCAACCTGCTCTATAGAAGTGACCTTCAATTTGGTGTCAGATTTATCATGGTGTGATTCATAATGTCTGGACACCTCATGTTTCATGAACCCCTTTTTGATGTTTCTTCTGTGTTAATCAATTCTTTTTGTTTTTGGGTAGTGCTGCTAGTTTTTGGGTAGTCCTGCTAGTCCACATGGGTATTCTAATAGATAGATGACATAATCAGTGTCACAGGTCAGCAAAACACATTTTTATAATTCATGTGGTAGTTCAGAGAGTTACTTATATAGTGTATGTTATAATAATTATTATTATTATTACTAATAATATTACCTTTTCATTTACATATTGAACATAGTTTGTCAGACTGTTCTTCTGACTATCATTTGAACTTATGGAGTATTATTGATTAACCACTGTAATAGATAACATATACAAACACACATATGCATTATATATATAATCCCCTTTGGCTCGTGCCAGGCGCGCTTTTGCATGCCGCGTGAGCATGCCTGCGGGTCGGGCGGACTCGATGTCCACCGGAGACCCGCAATCTGGTCACAGAGAACCAGAATGGGGAACCGGCGATGTAAACACGGCATTTCCCCGCTCTGTGAGGGGGGCATGACAGATCTACTGATCCCTGTGATCGGGATCAGTTAGATCTGTTATGCCCCTGTTAGCCCAGCCCCCCCCATAGTTAGAACACATACAGGGAACACTGTTGACCCCTTCACTGCCCCCTTAGTGTTAACCCCTTCCCTGCCAATGACATTTATACAGTAATCAGTGTCTATTTTTAGATCTGATCGCTGTATAAATGTCATTGATCCCAAAAAAGTGTCAAAAATGTCAGACAAGTCCACCGAAATAACGCAGTCCCGATAAAAATTGCAGATCACCCCAATTAATAGTAAAAAAAATAAATAATAAAAACGCCATAAACCAATGTCCATAATTTGTAGTCGCTATAAATTTTGCGCAAACCAATCAATATACGCCGATTGTGATTCTTTTTACCAAAAATATGTAGAAGAATATATGTCGGCCTAATCTGATGAATACATTTGTTTTTTATTTTTTATTTTTGGATATTTATTATAGCAAAAAGTAAAAAAATGTTTTGTTTTTTTTTCAAAATCATCGCTCTTTGTTTATAGCGCAAAAAAAAAAATGCAGAGGTGATCAAATACCACCAAAAGAAAGCTCTATTTGTGGGAAAAAAAGGACTTCAATTTTGTTTGGGTACAACGTCGCATGACCGCGCAATTGTCATTCAAAATGCGACATTGCTAAAAGCCGAAAATTGGTCTGGGCAAGAGGTGGGTTTAAGTGCCCAGTAAGCAAGTGGTTAAAGTAAGTTCAGGTATTTTATGGTGGTAAAAACAGAGATATGGCTTTGCTTAATACAGTCTTATTACAGGTTCACTTCAAATACTCCTCCAATGAATTAAACTATCTGCAGCAAATCCCTGTTGCCATATGTTTGAGATTATTGATGCTATAGTGATAACTAATGTCAGGTGAACTAAGTATAAGAAAATGGGTTGGAAATATCCCTGACATAATGGCAGTAGCTCTCCCAAGCTTTTATCTGGTGACCCATATATTATGTTCTCGCCTTTGTGCCTTTCTATGCTTTTTCAGCACAGCAAGTTCCGCTGAAATACAGCACATAATGGGCTATGCCACCTTTCACAGTGCAGCGTGGATACTATCGTTTATGCAACTGTGCACTAAAAAAGTCTGATCCTGAATTAGCATGGATTTTGCTTGGTCAAACCTTAGAAACAGTTTTCAGCATTAGGGATGGGCGAACGGTTCAGCCGGAGCATAAGTTCGGGGTGAACTTTTGCTGTTCGGTCGTTCGACGGACATCCGTAGAAATGGGATGTTTGACCGTTTGTTCGGCCCCCCGAACAGACCAATAGGCAATGCGGCACTGAACAATGCATAGCAAACCCTGATTGGCTGAAGCAGTGAAACTTCAGCCAATTAGGGCACAGAGCACTGTCAGAGTTATGATTGGACACTGTCATCATGGCTTTATCCAATCATGGCTCACTCCTGCCCCACAGTATAAAAGTATTCTTTCAGGGGCAGCACTTTTCAGTGTGATTTCGGCTGGAGAGAGATAGAACAGGGCTCTGCTCAGTGCTATTAGTTAGCTAGTGTGCTAAACTGTGCTATTTTGCGTCAATTGTCAGTGTAGAATATTAGTTTAGTGTCAGTCTAGGGATAGTGTGAGTGTAGTGAGGAGGATCATCATTCAGCTTTACATAGTGTGCAGCTAGAATAGGGACAGAGCAGATAGTTTCTCTGTAGTGTAGTGAGACCGTGTCATTCATACATACATTAGTGTATATGCAGAGTAGGGGCAGCTCAGATAGTTTCAATGTAATGAGACTATGTCAGTAATCTTTACATTAGTGTATTGCTAGAGTAGGGACAGCTCTAATAGTTTCAGTGTAGTGTAGTGAGACCGTGTCAGTAATCTTTACATTAGTGTATAGCTAGTGTAGGCACAGTTCAGATAGCATTAATGTAGTGACGGTTGAACACCATCTATTTGATTGCGTTACTGCAAGTTTATCACCATTTACTTCTGTGTGCATTACTGTCAGTTTAGTGCCATATAGTTCTGTGTGAATTACTGCCAGTTTAACGCCATATAGTTCTGTAAGCGTTACTGCCAGTTTAACGCCATTTACTTCAGTGTGCTTTACTGCCAGTTTAACCCCAATATAGTTCTATGTGAGTTACTTTCACGTTTAACTCTATTTACTTCTGTGTGCGTTACTGCCAGTTTAACTCCATTTACTTCTGTGAGCGTTACTGCCAGTTTAACGCCATATAGTTCTGTGTGCGTTACTGCCAGTTTAACGCCATATAGTTTTGTGCATTACTGCAAGTTTAACGCCATATAGTTTTGTGCGTCACTGTATGTTTGGCGTATTATATTGCAGTATATTATAGTGCTAATAAGCACCACGCCCTCCCTCCCAATAATGTCTGGGAGGACAAGAAGGAAAGGCAGACGTTTCCTCGGCACTGTAAGGAGGCCAGCAACAAATGTGTCTGCAGGCAAAGGTGGATGTGATGGTCAGTCCTCAGGCAGGGCATCATTTCCTCTGTTTAGTGAGTTTGCCCATGCTATCCAGCCACAGCATGCAGAGGAGGTGGTGGACTGGCTTACTAAACATTCCTCATTCTTATCATCCTCTGTCACGCAAGCAGAGATAAGTGTGCAGTCCCCTGCAGTTGCCAGAGTGGATAAACCATAGCCCCAACATCAGCCATGGGGGAGGAGTCAGCTGAGTTATTTGACCACAGCATCAGCCACTTGCTCCTTGATAATGCCCAGCCATTACTGGATTCATATGTTGGTTCTGAGGTTGAGGATGACAGGAACATGAGCCTAGAGAGAGGGGAGAACACTGGTAGACAAATTGGCATTCATGTTCCCCCAGCCGCAGTGTATTGCCAAATTGTCTCCAGTGGTAATGATGAAGATGGAGGAGATGGAGATGATGATGATGATGGTGGGGTCACTGATGTGACTTGGGAGCCAGAAAGAGCAGAGGAGGAAACCGAAGGTGAGGCAGCACAGTGGTAATGATGATGATGAAGATGGAGGAGATGGAGATGATGATGATGATGATGATAATGATGAGGTCACTGATGTGACTTGGGTGCCAGAAAGAGCAGAGGAGGAAACTGAAGGTGAGGCGGCACAACTCCAAGGATGCCGACATCAAGAAAGAGTAGAGAGCAGCCACCCTATTCCATCACATTCTGCAGCTGTTATCTCCCGGCCCACTTCCCAAAGCTCAGCTGTCTGGGCCTTTTTCAGCACATCTGCAGCAGATTTTACTGCAAGGTCAATTCTTGCTTTCATCAAGAGTATCTCTATAGGGTTACAGTGGGAAGGCGCCACCGACACCCAAAGACCAATTTTTCTGCACATGTTTGACAGGTGCATATTATTGCAATTTTTTTTTACAAAAGGGCCAATTCTTGCCTTCATGAAGAGCACCTCTATAGGGTTATGGTGTGAAGGCACCACCAACACCCAAAGCCCAATTTCTACTCACCCGTTACTTCTATCCAAAGTCAAAGTGACACCATAATTTATCCAAAAGAATATCTAATCTTCTTCCCGGTGCACTACATTGTGGCCTCATGATACACAATGGCTCCCCAGCTGTTGCTGAGCAAAATAAAGGCAGCTTGCAGGGAAAATGTCTTTTTTTTGGCTTTATAAATGCAATTATAGCTGCAGCAGATTCTAGACATCGTACAGATCTGCCACTTTTCAGGTAGACTAAGGGGACCCCCCAGGCACTATATTGGAAGGAATTTTTCATTTTTATGCTTTCACTTTAAAAATAAAATAATCACTGCTCATTTAAAAATGAAGTTTTTCAAAACTTTTTTTTCATTGATACATGTCCCCCAGGGCAGGACCCGGACCCCTATAACCATTGTATGCACAATTACTTGCATATAAGCCTTCAAAATGGGCACTTTTGATTTTTGAAGTTCAGGTCCCATTGACGTTAATGGGGTTCATTATTCGGGTCCGAACTTTCGCGGTGTTTGGACGTCCTGCTGCGAACCAAACAGGGGTCCATTCGGCCCAACCCTTTTCAGCATCAGAGTCTGAGACACATGGTGGATTGGCACTTTAACACTGATATTTTTCAGGGTTATAATAGGTGTGATAATATAGTTTTTATTGTGATAGCTTTTAGTTACATGTTTGAAGTTATTTGAGCCCTCCTAGGGGGGCTTAGGTTTAAAGTTAAGCATGTGTAGATTAAAGAGAACCTGAACTGTGCTCAAAAAAGGGAAGCAGAGGACAAATGACTAGTAACCTATTGTCTGTAGGCTTCCTGCAGCTGATCAATTGCTCATTAGTGGGAAGCGGACAGCCCCCCAATGGCTAATCGAGGGATAATTAAAGAAGCAGCAAGAGAGGTGCAGAAAGCACAGATCTGCAGAATGAATGAAGCATAACAGGAAGATGCATGCAGTGCAGGCCCTCAGATACAGGTTTCCCCCAACAGGAGCAGGACAGTAATGACATCACCAAGATCTCATTCTGAATCTCCTGGGGCTAGCAGTCAGAGACAATGCCTTATATCTCACATTGCAAATATATAGAGCTATGAACCTTCAATAACATACTGTAAGTGTCTAGGTACACTCACATGCCAGGAACTACACTGTTATTTTTCAGGTGGAACTAAATGCAAAAGATAGATTTTTCTGGCTACTACTTAGGCACAACTAACAATTTTAGATGTTCCCTTGAGACAGTAAAGCTTCAGTTTTTGAGTTGAGGTCCACCTTAAGTAAAAAAAATGTTGTACACCTCTGCAATACATGCACATTTCCCTTTCCCTGTAAATATCATAAACGTACATGATTTTTGCGGACTAAATGTTGTCACCCTTGACCACTGTTTTTACTAAACTAAACTACTACTACTTTCACATCTCTACAACATAATTCAGTTTAAGATAACAACTGGATGGGCTAAACAAACTCTTTGACATAACAGTTTTGATATTCTTAAAACTATAAAGCGGTAGTGAACTCACAAACAAGGAAAAAAAAGTACCAGCTCCCCTGCAAAGTAATGGCATAATGTGCTAACATGCAGCACCAACAGGTATCCCTCCAGCAGAGTGCTTTCACCACTGACAGAGTTTCCTTCTTCTCCCAGACTTCCAGGTTTGCAGGCTCTGGCTGTTTGAATGGCCAAGCCGAGATGGCGTCCCATTCATATGTACGGGAGTCAAGATTGCGGCTCAACACTCTGGATTGATGGCGCATTCAGTGTGCCCTCACTTCAGGGCACAGTGCACATGTGCCAGTGACTTCACTGGCTGAAGAAATAGTAAACATTTTCTAAATGTTGCATGTTTAGGAGATATTTATTGTACCCACATTTAAGCTTTATTATAAGCTGACTTGTAGGTACAAGTGACCAATCAGTATTTACTTCCTCTTTAAGGGCTTAGTTAGTTTAAGGGTAGTGTTGAGCGAACCCGGACTGTAACGTTCGGGTCCGTACCGAACTTTAGGGTGTCCGTGGCACGGACCCGGACCCGGACATTTCAAAAATCGTTCGGGTTCGGTCCGGGGTTCTGCTATTTTACTCCACGTGTTGAGAAGCTGCAGGGCAGCCAATCAACAAGCGTTTCACTGGTTTGCCCTTAGAAGCCATCACAGCCATGCCTACTAATGGCATGGCTGTGATTGGCCGGTGCATCATGTGACCCAGCCTCTTTATAAGCTGGAGTCACAGTGCTGCAGTCACATGCTCCTTGGGTTAGTATAGGGAAAGGTAGCTGACGGCGTGAGGGACAGATTTTAGCCATTTTAAGACCTGATCCTGCATCCTGAGATAGATTACTTTACTACTGCTGTCTGTGCTGTTGCTCTGAGGACAGATAGCAGAAATTAGAGATTTCACATACCGCTGCTTT
>BLSH010365507.1:673242-700311 GCA_018402905.1 Glandirana rugosa
TGTTGTCTGTCGTACCTAAGTACTTTCTGTCTTCGACAGTTTGTTTGGACTATAGAAAAATACTCCTCTATTCATTTTGGAACCTGTCTCTCCACCGACACCTCTATCATATGAACCTAAAACGTTTTCGCAAACTGTGTCAAGGGGTGAATGCCGATTACACATTCCATTTCACATCTCCGAACCTTGCTGGTCAAACATTTACCTATCTTTTGACCTGGCAAAATGGCGGCAGTCCGCCGCAAAATGGCGGCCGAAAGACCGCATGGCGATGCTGGACGAGAAGGCTGAACGAAGGTACAGCGCTGGGGAGGGGGGTGAGGGCGGGGGATGGCAGGGGGCAAGATGAGAGGCTGATTCCCACCCGGTGGCTACCCTGGACAGCTACAGGAGCAGTGAAAAAATTGCATTTTTGGACGTCGGGCCCTCTTCACTCCCCATGTGGGGAGGAAGCCACTACTCTCTGAATTTTATCTTTTATCCAGTTTTCTATCCATTTACAAACTGGTCGTTCCAAGCCTCTACACTTTACCTTACACATTAGCCGTAAGTGGGGAACTGTGTCAAACGCTTTTGCAAAATCCAAGTATACTATCTCCACAGCCACCTCTCTGTCCAAGGTTTTACTTATCTCCTCATAAAAAGATATCAGGTTTGTTTGACAGCTTCTGTCTTTCATGAATCCATGCTGTCTGTTGTTGCAAATATTTTTTTTCCAGCAAGAACTCATCTATGTGGTCCTTTATTAAACTCTCCAGTATCTTCCTGACTATAGAAGTTAAACTAAGAGGTCTATAGTTACTTGGTAAATACTTTGATCTCTTGATTTCCTTTTTACATATTCTGTTATATTATTTGTAACATTTAAATCATGATAATGTTCCTTCATTTTTATATTTTTTAAAAAGCTATTTTCTTATTATTTTTAGCCTTTTAAACGTATTACCCATGGGAATATACTTTGCAGTGAGTTCACGTAAAGTCTTTTTGAAGAATTTCCATTTCTGTTCTGTGTTCATCTATGCCAATATTCCCTCCCAGTCTAAGTCCTGGAGAGCAGCCCTCATCCTTGGAAAATTTGCTCTCTTAAAGGTAACATGTTTTATATTTCCTGTATGTGTTTGTTGCTTACAGCTAACATTAAATTAAATCATGTTATGGTTACTGCTACTCAGATGTTCTTTTATATAAATATTAGTATGGTACAATGGTCAATAGACGTCCTCCACTTTGGCTCGTGCTGGGCGCGCTCTCGCTGCCGCACGCCGCATGAGCGTGCCTGCGGGTCGGACGGAACCCGATGTCCGCCAGAGACCCATGATCTGCTTACAGAGAGCCAGAACGGGGAACCGCCGATGTAAACACTGCAGTTCCCCGTTTTGTGAGGAGGGGCATGCCAGATCTATTGATCCCTGTCACTGGGATCATTTAGATCTGTCATGCCCCTGCCAACCCCGCCCCCCACAGTTAGAACACACCCAGGGAACACATTTAACCCCTTCACTGCCCCCTTAGTGTTAACCCCTTCCCTGTCAATGACATGTATACAGTAATCAGTGTCTATTTTTAGATCTGATCGTTGTATAAATGTCATTGGTCCAAAAAAAGTGTCAAAAACGTCCGACATGTCCGCCGCAATATCGCAGTCCTGATAAAAATCGCAGATCACCGCTATTACCAGTAAAAAAAAATAAAATAAATAAAAACGCCATAAACCAATGTTGAAATCCCACCAAAAGAAATCTCTATTTGTGGGAAGAAAATTACGCCAATTTTGTTTGGGTAAAACGTGGCACGACCGCGCAATTGTCATTCAAAGAATAACAGCACTGAAAACTGAAAATTGGTCCGGGCAGTAGGGGGGTTTAAATGTCCAGTAAGGAAGTGGTTAGGGAATAAAGGGGGAAACTTGGCAGTAACAGAGATTCACTGTCAAATTAAATGAACCTATACATTAATATTTAATGTATGTGTATTGAAAATTAAACACTGAATTTACATTGCGTCATGCTGATCATATTCACAGCAATTTTCAGACAATTTCAACCACTTTAGATTGCCAAAAAGGACCAACAACAACATATTTCCAACAGCTACTAACACAATGGTTGTCTTGACCTGTTTGTGGGTTTATGATTGATAGGTCAGTTGAATGAAATGGAAAATGAGTTAGAAAATTGTGTATATTAGATTACTGCAATATCTCTCTCTTCCTCCAGCTAAGCCATTTCCCACACAGTTAGAAATCACTCCCTAGGAGCACACTTAACCCTTTGATTGCCCCTGATGTTAACCCCTCCCTGCCAGTGTTATTAGTACAGAGACAGTGCATTTTTTTGCACTAATCACTGTATTAGTGTCACTGGTCCACAAAAGTGTCCAATTTGTCCGCCGCAATGTCGCAGTCCCGCAAAAAATCGCTAATCACTGCCATTAATAGTAAAAATAAAAATGCCATAAAAATATCCCATAGTTTGTAGATGCAATAACTTTTGAACAAACCAATTAAATATACGCTTACTGGGATTTTTTTTTACCAAAAATATGTAGCAGAATACATATTGGCCTAAATTGATGATGACTTTTGATTTTTATATTTTTTTATTGGGTATGCTTTATGGTGTCCTTTCATAAAACTGTGATCAGCGGTGATCCAAAGAATCACCACTGATCACGGTTCATGTTCAGTTTATAAAGCAGAGATAATCGGGGGAGAACATGTTCTCTGCCGATTATCTCTGCACATGGAGAAGCTGTCAGTCACTGACACAGAAACGGCCAGTTTATGAAGCTGCGATCTCCGCACTTCACTGGCAATCTGGGTCAGAATTCACCCTCCCCGATTCACCAGCTCAGAGGTGGAGAATTGGGGGGGGGTGAAGAGGGAATCCCGGGCAAAGAGGAAGATTATAGACTTCCTCCTGCCTCATTCAGACCCCGCAACACAGTAGCCATGTCCCCCTGCCCTGTATATATGCATATATATGATGTGTGTATATATATATATATATATATAATGTATGTATGTATGTATATGTGCATATATAATGTGTGTGTGTTTATATATACATATATAGTGTAGGGGGGCTAATCATTTTATTAATAAGGTGGGTGGGCTCCTCAGAGAATGTCCGTTACTGAGCAGTGATAATTTATCACTGCTTAATAAATGGACATCTCTGTGTTTCAGTGAATTTCTGGTGCCGTAATCTTGTAATGTCTCACGGGATTCCAGTATCAGGGGGCGTTCTCCACAGTTTGAAGCATTTGTAGATCACTTCACTTCACAAACTGTGAAGGGATCTACACCGCTTAATAAACAGGCACACATAGGAGAACAATCTCCTCTGTGAATGCCGGAGAACTGTGCAGTGGATTTTTTACACTGCTTTATAAACGGACGCCTATAGCAGAAAGTAAAAAATATAGTTTTTTTTTTTAAATTGTCGGTCTTTTTTTTAAAAAAAATTTAAAGCGCAAAAAACCAAAGAGGTGATCAAATACCACCAAAAGAAAGCCTTATTTGTGGGAAAAAAAAACATACATTTTGTTTGGGTACAGCATCACATGTCCGCATAATTGTCAGATAAAGTAACGCAGTTCCGTATCGCAAAAATGGCCTGGTCATGAAGGGGGTGAAACCTTCCGGGGCTGAAGTGGTTAACCACTTCAGCCCCGGAAGGATTTCCAGCTTTAGGACCGGAGCCCTTTTTGCGATTCAGCGCTGCGTCGCTTTAACTGACAATTGCGCGGTCGTGCGGCGTTGTACCCAAACGAAATTTGCGTCCTTTTTTTCCTACAAATCGAGCTTTCTTTTGGTGGTATTTGATCACCGCTGCGTCATTTCTGATCGCCGCTATAAACAAAAGAAGAGCGACAATTTTGCAAAAAAACCCAAATTTCTTACTTTTTGCTAAAATACAAATCAAAAAAAAATATAAAAAAACATTTTTTTTTCACCGGTTTTGGCCGATTTATATTCTTCCCCATATTTGTGATAAAAAAAATCGCAATCGGCGTTTATTGATTGGTTTGCGCAAAAGTGGTCGCGTTTACGGATGATGACAATTAATTTTTGGGGTTTTTATTTTTTTTTTATTTCTTACTAGTAATGTCGGCGATCTGCGATTTTTAGCGGTACTGCGATATTTCAGCGGACATGTCGGAACATTTTGACACTTTTTTGGGACCACTGGCATTTATACAGCGATCAGTGCTATAAAAATGCACTGATTACTGTGTAAATGCCATTGGCAGTGAAGGGGTTAACCTGCAGGGGGCGCTCTAAGGGTTAACTATGTTCCCTGGGCGTGTTCTAACTGTGGGGGGGCTGCCCTAGCTGGGGAAGGGAAGTGGTCACAGCCTCCATGTACAGAAAGGCTGTGATCACAGCCCTTCCCCTTCACAGAACGGAGGTCCGTGTTTACTTACACGGGCCTCCGTTCTTTCACTCCGGGGGGGGACATCGCGGGTGGCCAGCGGAGATCGACTCCGCCGCACCCGCTCCCTGGCACTCCCCGAACACAGTGAGCGTGCGGGCGCGCCTCCGGCGGCGCGCGCGTGCTCACTAGGCTCGATCCCGCAGCCACCATCGTATGACGGCGTTTTGCGGGAAAGAGCCACCTTGTCGCCGTCAATTGCTGACCAGCGGTCGGCAAGCGGTTAAAGTAGAACTATAGGCAAAACTTTTTTTTCATTTTGGATAGAGCAAGGGACGGTTATAACCCCTGTCAGATTTTTTTTCACTATCAGTGTCCCATTGTGGAGATTTACCTTCACTCCCTGTTCCATAGCTGAACAGGAAGTGAGAGGAAATCCCTGCAAACGAAGGGATTTCCTTGGGACCCCAAGGTCACCAGAACTAGTGTCCTCATTGGAAGATTTCCCATCTATTACTTTTCTCAGGACAACCCAAAATTTGGGATTTTCATTTACTTTCACTTTCAATAATAATGGTAAAAAGGACAAAAGAGAGGATGAATCCCTGCAACGGGGGCACAGACAGCAATAAAAACATGGCAGGTGTTCTCATTCCTCTCCACTCCATTCAAAACTAAAAAAAAAGTTTGCCTTTATTTATACTTTAACCACTTCCCGTGAATCGCCGTAAATAGGCAACAGCTACTTTTGAGTGGCTGCAGGCTATATCCCGGTACCCATTTTTAGAGCGGGCGGTCGGCTATCTGGGGATAATGACCAATCCGGCATGGGAGCAGCTCGATCGTTATCCCCGGGGGCGGGAGGGGACATCCCGCCACCTTCCGCCGCTCTTCTCCGGCCTCCTGTCCCACTGGGAGACCGGAGCTACTATCCGGAACCTCCGCCGGCTCAGAGGAGACCTGATAGAAGCTGGAATCAGCTCCGATCGGGTCTCCTTCGGCAAATTCCGGAAAGCGACGTCATAACGTCACTTCCGGTTTACCCGGTTGCTAACGGCGCCAGTTTAAAAAAAATTATAGTATTCAGAATCACTGTTTTTGGCGATCTGAATACTGTGAAGTGTAAAAGAGGGATGGGGGGGCTTTTAGACCCCCCAGCCCTCCATAAAGTGTACCTGTCACCACATATTACTATAACTAAGGATGTTTACATTCCTTGTGATAGCAATAAAAGTGATCAGAATTTTTTTTTAAAGGAACAGTGTTAAAAATAAATAAATAAATAAAATGAAAAAGAAAAATTTAAAGCGCCATCGTCCCCGCGAGCTTGCGCAGCTAAGAAAACGCATACGTAAGTCGCGCCCGCACATGAAAACAGTGTTCAAACCACACATGTGAGGTATTGCTGTGATCGCCAGAGTGTGAGCAATAATTCTAGCAAAAGACCTCCTCTGTACCTCTCACCTGGTTACAGTTAAAATTTTTTATAGCGTCGCCTATGGAGATTTTTAAGTACTGGAATTTGTCCCCAATTTTTAACCGTAACGTGCATGGTATCTATTTACTCAGCATAACATTCTCTTTCACAATATATGAAGCAATTGGGCTAACTTTACTGTTGTCTTATTTTTTAACTCAAAAAAGTGAAATTTTTCCAAAAAAATCGCTCTTGAAAGACTGCTGCGCAAATACCGTGTGACAAAAAGTATTGCAACAATCACCCCTTTAATCTCTAGGGTGTTTGAAAAAAAAGTATATAATGTTTGGGGGTTCTAAGTCATATTCTAGCAAAAAAAACTGTTTTTAACTTGTAACCAACAAATGTAAAAAAGGGCCCCGACTGGTAAGTGGTAAAGTATTATTTATAATTTGATGTGTAAGCATAGTAACTAAAGAACTTGCTTTCGGGCAGGTTCAAAGCTTATTGGTAACTGAGGAGCAGGGGCGTATAATCCATGGGTGCAGGGTGTTCACTACACATACAGTTTAAAGGTGTCTCCCAAGCATTCAATGTATTAAATAATGTATTCATAATTTAAAAGATTCATGTTTTTTCCATGTTGCCCTCAAAGTCATACTGACTTTCTCCCTGCTGTGCAGTATTTGTTTTTAATGTTTTTGCTTTGTTAAATGGCCACCATGGCAGTGTTCAGCTCAAAATACTCTTTTTTTCACAATAGCTTGCCTAATAGCCCGGAAAATGGACAAAATTTGGATTCATAATCCAGAATAAAGTCACCCTCCTATATAGACTTCAATTAATTTAGCAGCTAAGTTTGTGTTTTCAAGCAGCTTTTGATTAACCCCTTCACCCTACCAATAGAACGTGGTTAGATGCGCTTATCCTTAATTCGTACTAATTAACCAACTAATCACGAGAAACATTAGAGTGTATCCTATAGATTCATATTTAAGCCTGGCTCATGCAGCAATATTTATGTAGCATCATCATGTTTCAGCTTCAGAGCTAAATAAAACAGTGTACATGGCATTCCATTACTTTTAAAGAGAAACTAAGATATGAGTGGTTCCTGGCAAGGTTGGTTAATGTGAATTTTCTGGCTCCATGTCAGCCTAACTTCCAGGAACAGCCTTAAATTACTCCATTAGAGAGATGTTCAATCCGGAACTAAGGAGACAAAGGCAGGGAATGGGATATCATTATTGAAACCTCTGTAGAATTGATTGAGTAGACGGAGAAAGCTGTTGTATTATATACATACATTTGAGCTGAATAAAATTTGCAGGCAATCAATGCAATTCAATGTGAAATGGCGTATTTCAGCTTCCGCAGTTCATGGCAGGTGCGAGGCGCTGTGAAACAGTTAACTCACAGCTTCTTAACACTACGTAAAGGTATGAAAGCATCTGGGCTAGGCTTAATTTACAATGACATTCTCCATCAACAAACATTTTATTTCTGCAGCCGGCACATTTTACTTATTAATACTTCATAATCTCACTGATCAGACCCTACTCCATGATCATCAGATGACGTAAACCACTGCAGTGCCAGGACCTTCTATCTGGAACACATTATACTGGATGCCAGAAGGAAGATCTGCACCATCTGATGTTCTGATGATAGCACAGAAAGGGCTTTTCGTGTTCTCTAAAGTAAATGATAAAAAAGATACCTAAGCATCTTCAGGAAAGATCGCAGCTTTCAAACGACATTTTTTCCTGCAGCCATGTGGAAGCTTTTGCTAGTGTTCATCTACGTGAGGTCTTACCAAGCATGTCTAGTGTACTAATGGGTCCTGGAAATCTATTATTCATTGCCATAGCATCTATTATAAACTCAGAGCAAAAAGTCTCTTGTGTTTAGAGTTCCTTGCTCCACTTTGAAATTCTGAAATGCCGTTTAAAGAAACAGACACAGTAGATGCTAATTATAAGACACAATAGGTAATCATAGAAAAAACAAAACTCATAAAAACAGTGGGGCTTCAACTTTAAGTAGTAAGCAAGCAACAACAGTCCATTTTTCAACATCAGTTTTAAGGTGGTCTTGATCTCATTTTTATTTAGAAAGGGCAGCATAAAAAATAAACACACACACAAACTCAGGTTGAACTGGATGGACTGGTGTCTGTATTCAACCTTACCAACTATGTATGTAACTATAAAATATTTTCCTGTGCAGGGTGTATGTCTTGCACAACTTCACACTGTTAAAACAGGCATCTGCTGGCTCTGTTGTTTGACTTTTACCTGCACTGAAAGATACCCAAAAGACATACTTCCCAGTCTTGTAACCTCATACAATGCACCCACTAATTCACTGCCAAACCCCAGAGATCTCAAAGCACAGAAATCTGGATTCCTGTCCAAGGCTATTTTCTTTTAGAATCTTTTAGCAAATAAACTGCAAATGTGCCATGCGTTTAGAAGTGCACAATTTAGCCCTTACCACAAATCAATCACTTATTTATTTAATTATTGACTAACAATGAAATAAGTTGAATGTTAATTCGCTAGGAAAAAATATGTCAACATTGTACAAAGTAAGTTGCTATTAAGAACTGAAATAAAAAGCCCTGTTGTATCCATGCAATGCAAAGGGAATATGCGATTTAACAAACATATATACTGTTTAGGCTCTATATAGAACAATGATATATACTATTGTTTGGACAGAAACTTTTGAAGTAACTCTAAACATATAACAAATTCTTTCCACAAGTACTATTCACTTTAATATAAGATTCTGTACTGTTTGTGAATGGAAACATTTTCACTAGACTATAACAGCTGAAAACATGGTTTATAACATTCTTGTGTGATGCGTGAAAATGCATGTGCTTACTGTAGCTCAGTATATTTTGGAAATTACGTAATTAATTTAAAGCAGGTTATTCAAACAACATCAAATTATATATTTGCTTCAGCATCATTTATGTGGATGATCAGCATAATCAGTGCTATGAAGTACTATGTTGACTACACAACAAAGCAGTAGATCACAAAGATGCATGGATACACTTATACTTCAATGTACCTTCTGAAAACAGACATGACACACAACTGATATTCTGCTGAAAAAAACATTTATTACAAATGAATATTGAATAGCAAAATAAAAAAGTCTTTGACCTTTGGGGCTCATTTACATGTACAGCATGATGAGCCTTTCGTTTACTCTTCTGTCCTAGAGCGGAGCTGCACGCAGGCAGCTCAGATTAACATTGTCTTTACAGACTCACCCGAACGGCCAAGTTTGACAGGTGCAGTGTCCATTCTCTAATATATGCTGCCTGCATGCAGCTCAGTGTTAGGATAGAAAGGTAAAAAAAGGGTTCTTCATACTGTACAGGGCTTATTGCCCATGTGCCCCATAGAGGTCTACCAAAATGACTACTTATAAACATGTCTTCAGAGCTGACTTTACTTCACAGTATATTGTAAATATGATCAACTGTAATCGTATAGCTACATTGTTTAAACCTTTGTATGGAAGCAACTGACCTCAAGGTTATATTCTTCAACTGTTCTCTTCAAAGGATCCACTATTTGCCAACAAATCAAGATGCATAAGTCAATTAACAGCATCCCACCAACTATCACCAGCAGCTTCTGATCTTTGATAATCTAGAAAATAATGAAAATAAAAATGTTTCATGTTGAGGAGGTATGTATAGGGGTTCTGTTATACCTGTTTAATAAGTGTAAACAATACCTGTTGATTTTCCAGAAATCTTGTGAGCTGAAAACTCCCTGTGATCTCTGCCTGTGTAGGCATAAGGCTGTGTTCACACCTCTGTTCAGAGCGGCTCACAGCAGAGGTCCGGTGCATCCAAGTTCTTAGTTTCAGGGAGGAATCAGGGCCGAATTTTTGCCTGAATGCAGCCCTGAGGCTGGGTTCACACCATTGCAAATTGGATGCAGGTTCTCCACATTCCAATCCGCAATAGCAGGAGATTTTGACCGGCTCTCTATGGAGCCGGTTCACATATCTCCGATGTGGCTCCAGTGCGAATTTGCACAGGAACCCTGTATGTCTTTTGGTCCATTTCAGGTCCGAATTTCGCCAAAAATCAGGGCTGAAATCGGACCTGAAACGGTGAACCAGGACTCACCGGACCCTGTTGGGAGTCGCATCAGTATTAGGTGTAAACCCAGCCTGAAACAGAGCCAAAGACGCACAAGATTGTGCAATCCGCTCCGGAGATGTGTGAACCGGCTCCATTGAAAGCTGGTCCCAATCTCCTGTCATGGGAATTAGATGGAGGGAAACCTGCATCCAGTTCGCACTAGTGTGAACCCAGCGAGTTGAGGAGAGGTTTGACAGCAGTGTTGTAATTTTAAAGTGGAAAGATAGAAGCATACTATATTTCTGGCACATGTTTAAAGAAGCACTATCACAAGAAACTTTAAAGCTTGTTACACCCCACAGGGGTCCTTGTGCTAATAGCACTTGTTTCTAATAAAATACAAGCATTGAACATTAAATAAAATAAATATTTATTTTTTGTAACTTCAGGTTGTAGCTCCACACCTGTAGCTTAAAAATAATGTTCCTGTCAGTAAAAAGGACTTTGCCAGTGTTCCTGGCCGTTTCCGGGTGGTGCGCGCGCCTCCGTGCGCGCTCGCACGCGCCGGAAACGGCGCCAAATGGTGCCTATTTAAACCCTGGACATCTTGCACCAAGTTGCTGCTTGTTCTACAGCGTTCCAGACCTGTGAGCCACAGCTCCCTACCTGTTCCTGTGTTTTCACCTGTTTCCTGTCTACCCGGCTTGCTTTGACCTGTTGTCCGCTACCTGCATCGACCCCGGCTATCCACGACCATCCGCTTGTCTACTCCTCTGTACCTCCGCTGCCCGCCCGTTAACGAACCTTGCCTGAACTTGACGATCCGCTTGCCTAACCCTTTTGTACCTTTCTGCCTGCACGTTGCCAACCCTGCTTGTACGACCATTCTCCTGTTTGCACGACCTGCTGGAATATCACTACAACATCTGTGACCATTCAGCCCTCGTGCCATCCCGCACTCTCGGGCCTCTGTCTACACTACCAGGGGTCCTTGAATCGGGTGCGCAAGAGCGGTTGTTCCCTGCACAAGACAGACTCCACCGTCAGGTACGTAACAGTTCCCACGAGGGGAATTACAGCCATCACTGAGATCCACCCTTCTCCATTTTGCAGTGCTGTGTTTCCTCATTTCTCTGTTTAGTGCACACAGAGTCCAGCTTGCTGTCAATTCAGGGCAGAGAGTGGAAACTGTCAGTATAGATATATATATATATATATATATCAGTGAAATAATCTTAAGATCTGTAGTCTTCCACCAGAAAAAAATGTATATATTCTTTGTTTCATGGTAAAACTTATTGAATGTTCATAAATAGTAATTTTACAGCGTCCACTCTCTCAATCATATATTTTATTGTTAAATAATAATTGTTAAATTTCTAGTGCCACATGTATATATGCAATATATGCACAGGTACATTTTTATTTTTTGGTTTAAATGATTACAATTTTAGAAACCGTTTTATATGGAACATTAGCTTTGACTTACATTTTTTGTATGACTTATGGCAAACCAAACTTGCTGTAATATGTACTAAGCTAACTTTCAAGATACTTAAGTTCATCAACAGGAAGTCAGTATTACTTTACATCAACCCCAGCAATGATTGACTGTGTCTTAAATTTAGATTAAAGGTCAGTGTTCCAAGGGCTATGCCACTGCTTTCTGAAATGTGTTCTAGATTTGTAAGAAAGTTCAGGATACTCTGCAGTCCAGATGACTCTGGGGCACTGCCTAAAGATCAGATGACATTGTTTTACACAATAAGAAAACATTTGAAAAGAACAGGTCATTTAAACCATTATAGGCATATGTTCCATAATGGTGATATATGTTTACTGTTAATAAAACTGTATGTGAGCTTGAATTTATTTTAGACAAATTATGGTCTTCATAAGGACTCTACCTTGTGCCTGGTGTGCAAAATGTAAAAAAAATGGAAATATAATTATGCTTCATGCATAACACTGTTGGTATGCATCATGTCTGTTGAACCTTCCTATGCTCACACATACTAGCAACTTCCACAAAATTAACTAGTGTCTCAAGAGGCAAGAGGGGTGGTAGCTCTAGCATCACGTATGAAAGTGGGAGCAGTGCACCCCCACGCTTATATATATATATATATATACTGTATATATATATATATATATATATATATATATATATTGTGGCGTTATGACAGGTGAGTTGATCGATGGACGATATGTGACCCCTCGCATGCGTTCATTTGCAGTGAAGTAAGGTGAAATCTAGTTCCAGGTTTTACCAGCCATCTTGGAAGGGTTGGTTCCAGACCAGATTTTGCGGTCCACTGGTGTCCACCAGCAGGTGGTATAAATAATCAGGAAGTGAGCAGAGACTGGCTCTGACCTGGGACTCGGGAGCCATTAAGCCTGAGAAAAGCTGATGAAATGAACTTTGCTTTGTGAATGAAAAAAGGTTTGCATTATCTTTGTTTTGTGGGTGACTGGGAGAAGCCCTTCACCTCTGAGTTAGGAAAACTGAAACTGTTTATTAAGTGCCTGGATGGCAAGGATTTATTGTATGTTTTCTCTATTTGATTTGCCTGCAAACTTTTTAAAATAAACCTGGCTACAAGTCAGATTTTAAGAAAACCTGCCGCTTGAAGTACCTTCTTCCCAGGGAAGGTGATCCCCATTGAGCTAACCCCTCACAATATATATATATACACTGTATATATATATATATATATATGTGTGTACAGTGCCTTGAAAGTATTCATATCCCTTGACATTTTCCACATTTTGTCATGCTACAACCAAAAACTTAAATGTATTTTATTGGGATTTTATGTGATAGACCACCACAAAGTGGCACATAATTGTGAAGTGGAAGGAAAATGATAAATGGTTTTAATTTTTTTTACAAAATAAATATCTGAAAAGTGTGGCATGCATTTTTATTCAGCCCCCTGAGGCAATACTTTGTAGGACCACCTTTTGCTGCAATTACAGCTCCAAGTCTTTTGGGTATGTCTCTACTAGCTTTACACATCTAGAGAGTGAAATTTTTGCCTATTCTTCCATGCAAAATAGCTCAAGCTCTGTCAGATTGGATGGAGAGCATCCGTGAACAGCAATTTTCAAGTCTTGCCACAGATTCTCAGTTGGATTTAGGTCTGGACTTTGACTGGGCCATTCTAACACATGAATATGCTTTGATCTAAACCAGGGGTCTCCAATCTATGGCCCTCCAGTTCAGAGACTACAATTCCCATCATGCCTAGTCATTTCTGTAAACGCCAACCGTTTTACAATGCCTCATAGGACGTGTAGTTCCGCAACAGCTGCAGAGCTGTAGTTTGGATACCGCTGATCTAAACCATTCCATTGTAGCTCTGGCTGTATGTTTACCTGTTGGATGGTGAACCTTTGCCCCAGTCTCAAGTCTTCTGCAGATTCTAACAGATTTTCTTTGCCCTGTATTTGGCGCCATCCATCTTCCCATCAACTATGAGCAGCGTCCCTGTCCCTGCTGAAGAAATGCATCCCCACAACATGATGCTGCCACCACCATGTTTCATGTTGGGGATGGTGTGTTCAGGGTGATGTGCAGTGTTAGTTTTCCGCCTTTGGCTTTTATGCCAAAAAGTTTGATTTTGGTCTCATCTGACGAGAGCACCTTCTTTCAAATGTTTGCTTTGTCCCCCCACATGGCTTCTCGCAAACTTCAAACAGGACTTCTTATGGCTTTCTTTCAACAATGACTTTCTTCTTGCCGGTCACAGCGGTATGCAGAGACCACTGCAACAGCTTCATTCCTAGGTAAGTGTTTCATAATGAGCTAGTATGCATTGCATACTAGCGCATTATGCTTTTGCTTTGCAAGTTTTTTTTTGGGGGGGGGGGCTGGGGGCGGTTTACAACCACTTTAACCCCTTTCTGCGTAATCCAAATCTAAAATAAAAGTTTTGCCCAGAGTTAGCTTTATGTTTCATAAAACTGAGCTGGACATACGGTATGTCATGTCCTGTTTGCAGTACACAGTGCAGATCCACATGGCATGACTTTGTTTGGAAAATGTAGCCATATGTGCTTTGATTGTCCACAGTGGAACACTATACAATGTCTAACTCCATCTTGTTTATTTTTTTTTAATGATTGATGTTAAATATATCCCAAACAAAACTTACCTTTTTCTTCATTTTTACGTTCTTAAAAATGGCATGAACTCTCCATGTTTTTGCAAACATTGCCCCAAAAGCTGTTGTGTAGCCCACTGTTAAGATCCATGTTCTGACCTTTAAGGAAGGAAAAAATATATATATAACTGAAGGCAAACCAGTATAAAAAAAGTCTAGCATGACTAATGCTGTATGATATTATTTTTCTCTGTATCATGTAATATTTAATCTTTTTTATAAGCAGCAAATTCAGTGTGAAGGGCATCCCATTTCATTACGCCAAGAATAATGACTGAATAATGAAGTTTACTAAAACATACCATTTTAAGTTCATAAAACAGAAAACATTTTAAATGATTGTGTAATATATACTGCTATAGTTTATATCTTGATCCATGCCTTTAATTAGTGTGAAGGCAGGTAAGCATAAGATAGATACTGTACCACAAGGCATTGAAGGAAACAGAATGCTGTCTACAATAGCTAAGTGAAATAAAGCAGACCCTTGCCATTTTATTGCTTGCTTCTAGTAAAGGTACATATTTTGTATCCTGCACTGTTGTATATATATCTTCACTCGCTGTAGTATGTGACTGGCTTAGTATGTAAAATAAACGTGAATGGAACCTTTTAAAATTCAAAGCAGAAACACTGTGAGGTTGATTTACTAAAACGGAAGCGTGCAAAATCTAGTGCAGCTCTGCATAGAAACCAATCAGCTTGCAAGTTTTTTTTGTCAAAACATAACTCAACAAGCTGAAGTTAGAAGCTGATTGGCTACCATGCAGAGCTACACCAGATTTTGCAGGCTTCTATTTTAATAAATCAACTCCTGTTCTCTCAGCAGCCCATCTCACCCTGCTCCACCTCCCGGTAGTGACTTGACAACTTTCCAGCCCCCCTAATCCTCATGTAAACACAGAACAGGAGCACTGTTGGTGTAGCTGAGCTGCTGATTAAAACAATCAAAAAATAATACAATAGCTTAAAAAATTTTTTTTTCAGAGAATAGTGTTCCCATACCTTATCATTACATTTAAATACAGTTTATCTGGCAGTTCTTTGTTAATAAAGTATTGTTATAGTGCTAAAGTGAAATTGTTTTACTGGCCAAGGAATTTGTAATTCTGTGCAGCCAATTCTGTGATTTACACATATCTGATACAATTCGGCTTCCGCCCACAACATTCAGCTAAAACTGCCCTACTAAAACTCACCAACGTCCTACTAACTTAAAAAACCAATGGCCAGTACTCCATACTCATACTCTTAGACATTTCTGCTGCCTTTGACACACTTGACCACCCACTCCTCCTCAATAAACTCCACTCCCTTGGCCTCCAGGATTCTGCTCTTTTCTGGTTCTCCTCCTACCTATCTCAGTGCACCTTCAGTGTCACATACAACAACATCTCCTCCACTCCTCTATCTTTTTCTGTTGGGGTACCCCAAGGCTCTGTCATCGGGCCCCTCTTATTCTCCCTCTATACCTCTTCCCTGGGGCAGTTGATAACTTCCCATGGCTTCATTTACCCCCTCTATACTGATGACAACCAGATATATCTCTTGACTCCTCAACTCTGCACCTCAATCTCCTCACGCATCACAAACTTACTGAATGACTTATCGGTATTGATGTCACGCCACTTCCTCAAACTCAATCTTTCTAAAATTGAACTTGTAATATTTGCTCCTCCCTGGTCCCCTCCTCATGACTTTACCATTGAGATCAATGGCACAACCATTGGTCCTTCCACACATGCCAGGGTGATGGGTGTAATCCTAGACTCCGACCTCTCTTTCAGCTCCCACATTCAATCACTGGCTAAATCTTGCCGCCTTAACCTCCGCAACATCTCCAGAATTTGCCCCTTCCTGACTAAAGACACCACAAAACAACTTATTCACTCCTTGGTTATTTCCCGTCTTGATTACTGCAACTCCCTCCTCACTGGCCTACCGTTACATAGGCTATCCCCCCTTCAGTCTATCATGAATGCTGCTGCCAGACTTATACACCTTACTTACTGATCCACGACTGCTGCCCCGCTCTGCCAATCGCTTCACTGGCTTCCCCTACCCCACCATATACAATTCAAAATACTAACCACAACATACAAGGCCATCCACAGCACTGCCCCCAGCTATATCACCAATCTCTTCTGCAGATATCACCCTAATCGTCCTCTCCGCTCCTCCCAGGACCTCCTGCTCTCTAGCTCTCTTGTTGCCTCCTCCCATGCTCACCTACAGGACTTCTCCAGAACCTCTCCCATCCTCTGGAACTCCCTGCCCCAGAATGTCTGGTCAGCCCCTTCCCTGTCCGCCTTTAGGCAATCCTTGACAACTCACTTATTCAGGGAAGCCTACCCCATCTCCACCTAAGAACTGTGCTTGAGTCACCTCTATCAGATCATCCCCTGCAGCCATTACCTTTTGTACCACCTCCCCTCCCTTTAGATTGTAAGCTCTACGAACAGGGCCCTCCTATTCCTTCTGTGCTGAACTGTATTGTAATTGTACTGTGTCCCTTCTTTATTGTAAAATGCTGCGCAAACTGTTGGCGCTATATAAATCCTGTAAAATAATAATAATAATAAACTGACACACATTACAGCCAGACAGGTGACACAGCTGTCCCCCATTTTAGCAATGCAGCTTTCTCTGTCTTTCCAGCCTGCTTATTGGACAACGAATCAACGTTAAAACGCCACATAGCATGTAGGTGTTCCAGAAACCATCAAAAATTAACAAGGATATATTTAAAGGGTAATTCCACTTTCGTGGGAAAAAATATTGCAAATTAAAAAAATAATAATATAGCATTTACAAATGTGACACAAGCCAAATTGAAATTACATTTCCTTTTCAATTTGCAGTGCTGTAATTTCTGTAAAATGCAATGCAATATGGCAGCGTGAAGGTTTTCTGTACACTGGTTGGTGTGCGGAATGCCCCCCACCCCACCCCAGAGATATAATTTCCTGCTTGTGTGATTGTCTTACTGATTTTCCCAGAAGCCTGCACTAATATACAAGTCAGATTTTGGGCATCTTTGCATCCTCTGTAACATTTCAGTTTTGGTGATATACTCCCAAAGGGATAATCATGTCTAAAGGGATGCAGACCCTGTCACTTTCCTCATTAGAAACCTGCAGGTGCAGCAGCTGATCAATTATGAAAATGACACTCCCATTCACATTGCACATAGACAAAGTCAAGCAGCTATTTCTTTTGAATAACAAAAGGTAGTAGGAATCTGCTACAACGTTTGTTAAAATCCTTGCAATGTAAATAGATTATGCACAAGGGAATGCTTTTTTCTCAACAAAAGTTGAGTTACTCTTTAATTTTAGCCAACAAATAGTAGTGTGCGTTTCCTGTTTGGGCAGTGTGCCTATGGTAAGTGTAGCTGAACAAAATTACAAACCCTTAGGCTAGTAAAAGAGAAAACATAAATGTATGTGTATTGTGTAGTTAGCTATCTACTTAAAGTGGTTGTAAACTCTAACATATAACCAGCGAAGTGACTGGCTTCATGTGATACAAAGATGAAACAAAGCCTCCTATGTTGTACCTGTTTATCTGCAGAAATTTCTCCTCTGCAGCCTTCTACAACCAGTTATACTCTCAGCTGCCACGATCAAAGGGTCAGGCTCAAAGACCAGTTGCTATAGTAGTGTGAAACTTACAAAAAACCAGCAGGATAGAATCACAGGCAGTTCACCCTGGCGGATTACGCAGGCTCACCTGAGGTGCGGAGTCTAAGTACTAAGCAGTGTTCACCAGAGTTCCTGATGGTGGAGATGGATTTTGCAGAGTGTTAACACCAGGTCATGGTCATCGGGATCACCCCACTAGGAGGTGAGCAAGTCGGGGTCCAGTAGCGAATTAAGCAGGTAAGGATCAGACAGAAGCGTAGTCTGTAAACAAGCCAAAAGGTCATGGAACGAATAGTTGCAGGTTGGGATCAGGCAGAAGCATAGCTGGGGAACAAGCCAAGGGTTGATAATGAGTGGTAGCAAAATATGGGCAGTGGCAGGGAAGAGAAGAGAGATATACTGGTTGAGAGAGTACAATAATCTGGCAAACAGGAAGTGCAGAGAGATGGCTTAAATTAGGAAGTTCATGGGAGGAGCAAAGAGTTCAGGGTTTAAGACAAACAAGGTTCAAGACAGGATCATTCAAGGAATTGTCCAGGGTACTGTCCGGGGAACTGTCCAAGATTCCAGGTAGCCCAGCAGGAAGAGACATCGCCCAACACAGCGGAGGTTCCAGTTTCAAATCCAGGCCCTGACATTAGCAGCATAAAGCAAGAGGTGGGAATCTGAATTCACACACTGCACAGCTAGGGGAAAAGAACTCAGATTGGAAAGAAGGGACAACACCCCCTTCCTTACACTACAGTGGAATAAGCAGAGCTGTAGCTGTCACAGGCTGTGTGCTGGAGCTCTCCTCTTCCACCACTTTTTTTTCTTGGTGTTGGGGGAAAAGCTGTCAGGAATGACTCATACAGATAACAGAAGAACAAGGCAGCAGAGAGAAATAATGCTTAGTGATTTGGATAGTGACAAGCATACAGTATTAGAGGATTTGTTCGGATTTCATGTCTGAGATTTACAGCCACTTTAAAGTTCTTCTTTAAGAATAACCTAGTACATAAATCATTTAATTTCATTGCTATTTGTTACTGCTGTTGTCAAATATCTCTGTTTACTATGATGTTTAAAAAGATTTGTGAAAGAGACTAACAAGGATATTTGCAACTTGCTCATATTTGCCAATTATGTTAATTTTCCAAGTGATCCCATGGAGAGATTTAAATTACTACAATGTAAAAAGTAATTAATAATACACATCTACTGTTGACTGGAAACCAGTCTTGAGAATATCAGGCTGCTTTGGCATGTGAACAATTATCTCCCCAATGGTCACTGTGTCTGGCTTGCCCCTTTCTCTTTATGTTTATTTGCTTCCTCTAACCCACTAGCTAAACCATATCAAATCTGAGGTCTCCCACCCCTATTCAGGGATATCCACACAAACAAACAGTCCACTGCACCCAACCAGGTCTCCAATACAAGTAGATTAGAGGCACCGGTGCTCAGACTAATGTCCCTGTAGGCACAATTTACCAGTAAAAGTCCAGCAAGGCCAGCACACAGCAGGATCTTAAAACATATGAACTCTTTATTAGAACATAGGGTTAAAATTCAAGCACCCACTTATACGTATCAACCTTATGGCCTTACTCAATGGGCTATGACTAAGACAGCAAGGCTGAAACACATAAGCAGGTCTAACTGTGTGGATTTCAACCCTATATTATAATAAAGCCTTCATACGTTTTATTCTGCCATGTACCAACCTTGCTGGACTTTTCCTATTCAGGGATGGTTGTTCCAGTCAGAGGTAGAGGGCCTCTTTTCCCTAACTTTGAATCAAATCCCCATATTCTTTACAGCCAAAGAAGCTGCCATGTTTGCTTCAGTTGCCATGGTGCTGCACATGTGATCACTTATGACACCAGCTATGACACCACAGTAGCATACAGTAGGGCAACGGGAGAGATCCCTGCATCCACATAACTTGCGGATGCAAGAACCTCTCTCACTGCACTATTGTATTCTAACAGGGGTACTCCCCCCATCAGAATCGACTGATCAATACTGCAGCAGCCATTGGCTGTCAATCAAATCCAATGACGTGGGAGCCGGGGGGCTGAGTAGAGTCCTGCTGTCTGTGCCAATGGATGCAGCAGTAGGACACGGGAGCGCACTCCCACAGGTGCCCCAAGGGAGATCGCTTTTCCGCCGGGGCACTTGAGAAGAGGAGGAGCCAGGAGCGCTGCTGAGGGACCCCAGAAGAGCAGGATCGGGCCACTCTGTGCAAAACCAACTGCACAGAGGAGGTAAGTATGACATGTTTGTGTTTTTTTTGTGTTTTTTTTAAATGAAGCTTTACATATCCTTTAAGGATAAGATTATGTAAGTAGAACATGGTGGTTGCAAAACTTTCACAACTTCCATCCTGTTCTTGGACAATCAGAACCTGCATTGACACATTCAGTTCAGATTGTATTACAATGTTTATGCTAATTGTGTAGACAGAAATGCTGGTATGTTCCCATCACTTATTAGAACTAAAGAGGTTTCTTGGATGAGATATGAAACATCTTTACCATTACAGAACTAGTCCAGCTGAATGTGACTAACTACTACTAGCTATACCATGATGTGGATAAATGAGAACCTTCACAGAGATATCATTAATAATTAAAGTGCACCTGTGCCCAGACTATTGACATTAAACATATTACATTTTCTTAACAAGAAGTAAAATAGCTTTTAAACAAACCATTGTCTCTGACCTCTCTAACTGGAATTAATGTGAAGTTATTTCTTTTCAAAGATCCTTTTTTTTTGGTCACACTGAATCCGACTTTGAAATCTTACAACTTCACTTGAAGTCGCATTTCAGTACGACTTCAGATGTGACTTGGAAGACATCTGTGAGACTTCATGCACAGGTGTCTATGCAAGTCGCACCTGAACTGACAAAAAGCAATGCAGAAACTACTTTCAAAATTGGTGTGACTCCGATGGAGTCAGAGTCACACCTATTTGACCGCTTCCACTGCGGACTATAGGGTGTGACTTGTCATGCAATTTCAAATGATTAAATTGCATGATGAGTCGCACCGGTGTGACCTAAAGATTTAAAAAAATGACTCCAAAGCCAGTTTCTAACAGTTTAGAAACACCTGCAATTAGAGGGCTGACAGATTTGTTTTCACAGAAAGTTCAGTGCCTGAATTGTTCATTTTAAGGCCTCATACACACGGACGTTTTTAGACGCCGGCGTTTTATGGCGTTTTTTGGAGCTCTCCATGTTGGTCAATGGCCCCATAAAAACGTCAGCGTTTTTGAGCTGTAGATGGCGTCGGCGTTAGTGAGCTGAAAGTAGAACCCACGGCCATCGCGTTCTGAGACTGTAATGTTTTGGCGTTTTTTGACGCCGACGCCGCAAAACGCCAACAAACGCCAACTAACACCAACTAATATTGTACCGGCGTTTTCCGGCGTTTTTTGACGCCAACGTTTTTAGGTTGAAAAATAGCAGAGGGATGATTTTTTTTTAAAAAACGGCTATTGTCGCCGACGCTCACTAACGCCGATGCATAACGCTGAAAAACGCAGATTTTTTTTCCTTGACGTCAGGCCCGACGTTTTGTTTAGTTTTAAAGATACGCCCGTGTGTATGAGGCCTTAAAATGGATTTCTTCACAAAGTATAGCTAGAGAGGTGAATGTGGCTTAAAGTGCTTTTACTGTTTGCTCAGAATATGCAGATACTTTAGTGTGCTTGATTTTCGGTGCAAGATCACGTTAAACTTTTAGGTTTCATTCATATTTATACGATTTAAATTCTGTCTCAGTGAGAGCTTATTTTATCTGCTGTCTGCTGCAAGTGAGCTGAAAAAATACACTTTGTTTTTATTATATTATATGCCAAACACGTCAAGCGCATTTGCATTGCCAAAAAATGTTCTTATGGCCAACATCAATAACACTTTGGCTGCTGGAGTCCTCCAGCTAGAAAGTACTCTGACCATCTGGTATTAATCATGAATAACAATCTTGTTGTTACAAATTCAATATAATACTCTGTGTCAATTGACATTTAGATTTTATTTCCCTGCAACTTAAGGAACCATTTCCCTCTACTTATTTTGTTACTTTTACTATAAAAACAAGGTTTGGCTTGTAATGTTAAACACAGGATTGGTCTTGCTTGTTAAACCCTTGGTATACATCCATCAACAGTATACAGCAGAGGTCTTCAACCTATGAGCCATGGCCCAACACGGGGCCGTGGAACCCATATTGCCACGTCGTGCCGCAATGCAGACTGTCAGCGGGGCGGGTGGCCTAAGAGAAATTACATCATCTCTCATTGTCCGCACTGTTGTTTTTCTTAAAGCGCCGCAAAGGCTACTCTTCACAGGACTGCAGCTGTGGCCTATGAGAGATAGATAGAGAGAGAGAGTGATGTCATCTCTCACCGCCCACAACAGTTTTCCCACGATCCGCACTGAGGACAGCCTGAGGAGAGCCTGATAATAGCTGCCACCACATCTGCTGGCAGCTAACAGTGCAATCTGCATCTGGTGGCAGGCAGTGTGGTAAGTGACATCCTCATCTGGTGGCAGGCAGCGTGGCAAGTGACATCCTCATCTGGTGGCAGGCAGCATGGCAAGTGACAATCTGCATCTGGTGGCAGGCAGCGTGGCAAGTGACATCCTCATCTGGTGGCAGGCAGCATGGCAAGTGACATCCTCATCTGGTGGCAGGTAATGGTAAGTGACATCCTCATCTAGTGGCAGGCAGCATGCCAAGTGACATCCTCATCTGGTGGCAGGCAATGGTAAGTGACATCCTCATCTGGTGGCAGGCAGTGTGGCAAGTGACAATCTGCATCTGGTGGCAGGCGATGTAGGAAGTCACATGCTCAGGGCTCCCACTGATTCTGCATTATGGTGAGTTGAATGATTTAATTTTATATTACAATGTAATAATAGAAATAATGCGCTTCAATCATCCTGACACCATACCAACCATGATGCTGGGATGATTGAAGCACCACCACCAGCCATTGCCCCAACAAATTGCCTGCGAAAAATTGCTTGCCCCCCACGACACCCCCCCCCCCCCCGGGCCATGGCACACTTTTCTTCAACGCAGCCGGTCCCCAGTGTCACAAAGGTTGGGGACCACTGGTATACAGTATATACTGTATATTACATCTCTTTGGGATATGTTGCATCATGTAAATATGAATGAAACCTGCAAGTTTAAAGTGATTTGCATCCAAATCATGCACACTAAAGTATTTACATATTCTGAGCAAGCAGTAAAAGCACTTTAAACCAAGCCACGTTCACCTCTCTAGCTATACCTTCCCAAGTAGGTTTCAATTTTTCCTTTCCTGGACAGAACAATAACAATAACAGATTTCACTAAGTCCTGGTGCACACTGGGGCAACTTGTCAAGCGGCTTAGCCACCTGACAAATCGCGCTCCATGCAGTGCAATGGAACCGTTCTAATAGGAGCGACTCAAGTCGCTCAGACTTAGAAAAAGGTTCCTGCACTACTTTGGGGGTGACTTCAAGCGATTTGCCTTGCCTTCTTTTACAGAAGTCGTTTGCAAGCCACACTGAAGTCGCACTGTGCGGGGCGGCTTTGAGTCGCCCCTGAAGTAGGATCACCCCTGTGTGCACCGACACTTACAGCATTATTGTAAAGCAACTTTATGTAAAGCAGGGGTCTCAAACTGGGGCCCCCCAGCTGTTGCAAAACTACAAGTCCCATCATGCCTTTGCCTGTGGGAGTCATGCTTGTAACTGTCAGCCTTGCAATGGTGCATGGGACTTGTAGTTTCGCAACAGCTGGAGGACCGCCAGTTTGAGACCCCCTGATGTAAACCCTAGCAATGAAATTCTCTTATTTGTTTCCCTGGTCTGATTAATATACTATTGAAAGTATTTTCTTGTATCTGTTCTATAAGTGCACAAAATACCTGTTGATCCTGGCAGAAATCTTGTGAATTGATTAGAAATGGGGTTCAGGTTTGCCGATAACATGGGTTCAAGGAGAATCCTGCAGGTTCCCTCCCCTCTACCCAACTGCACCCGCCATGCTGGTCCCAGGCCTGAAAATGGGCAAGCGGAGCCCTGAATACATGGCAGGGGCGTGCATGGGTGGGGGGCATTACCCAGGGCTTTGAAGTGATTGGGTGGCCCCCCAGCCACCGGATTGATTCCATCTAACAGTTAGCTGTCGGCTTTTACATCATGTTTTACAGATATTATATTCCTATTGTGCGATATCTACAGTTTACTGCATGCTTCATCTTTTTTTTTTTTATTTGTTAACCTCCCTGGCGGTATGATTATTTCAGGTTTTTGGTGCTGAAAGCGGTACATTATTTTGCATGGAAATTTGGCGTTTTATATTGTAGACCTGTAATTCTTAGGAATAACTCACTTAAATCTGTCCAAACAAGAGTCTAGTAGACATCCCGGGTATGTTAAAGTTTGAAACAAGAAATCATAAATTATAATATAAGAAATAACTATAAATAATTATCAAAAAAAATAATATAATAGTAATAAAATGTATTCAATCATGTAATCAAACCAAAAATACTGAAATTTGCTCATTTGCAGAATTGTCGCTGTCGTCACTTTTAGTGTCTGATGATAAAGTTCCACAAAAATCAGTATTACTCAATTCTGCAAATGATTCTTATTTACTATCTGTGTTTTCTAGCTGATCAAAAACCACTTTTGACGTAAAGGGACGCTTTTTGGTTGCCATGGACATTCTCAAGTTCCCAGGCAGAAAGAATGGCATATATAAAACAGCACTAAAGTACCGGTCGTTTTTGCGGTGCTTTAGCAGCATTTTGCAGTGCTTTTCTGACGCTAGCGGGCTGTTTTTTTTAATGGTCACGTAACAACGTGACCTTAAATAAATGGAATAAAGACCAGTTTTGCTGCGCTTTCAAAGTGCTTTGGAAGCGCTGCACATTCATTTCAATGGGCAGGGGCGTTTTGGGAGCGCAATTTATAGAGATCCCAACCCGCTCCAAAGATGCTGCTTGCATGACTTTTTTTTTCTCGCAAGTGCACTGCCCCAGTGTGAAGGTACACACTGCAATGAATGGGAGGCATTTTCAGGTGCTTTTTAGAGTCTATTTCTAGCGCTAAAATGCCTGAAAACTGCCTCAGTGTGACAGGGGTCAAAATGTGTAAAAGGGTTAAAGGAATAAAACATTGGGGATTATGCATATACTGCAGAGATATACTGTAGTACTTTTTTAATTTTGCCCTGAAAAACACTTGAAATCATTTGCGTCCATTCTCAGCAGCTCAGCTCCTCCTAAATCTCCCTTCCAGGGATGTTAATTGTGAAACTTTGAGTGGGAATTCCTCCACAGTGCCCAGGGCCATCTTTAATATTGATTGGGTGAACATTTTCTCCCCCCCCCCATTCTGAGACATTCAAAAAAATAGCCAGTAGACTCAAAGCCAATTTGCTGCAGCACATCATGCAGCGATTGCAACTGGTTGCCAGAGGTTACAGCCTATCACTACCGCTCACTGACTGGTTGCTAGAGGTTACAGCCTATCATTACCGCTCACTGACTGGTTGCTAGAGGTTACAACACATAATTTATGCTTGCTGATTGGTTGCTATAGATTACAACACATCATTACCACTTACTGATTGGTTGCTAGAGGTTACAGCACAACATTACTGCTCACTAATTGGTTGCTAGAGGTTACAGCACATCATTACCACTCGCTGACTAGTTGCTAGAAGTTACAGCACATCATTACCACTCACTGATCGGTTGCTAGCTAACTGACTGATTGCTAGAGATTACAGCAGATCACTATTGTTAACCGATTGATTGGCACAGGTTACTACACATCATTACCACTCACTAAGCAGTGGAGCAATCCCAAATATTTGAGCAAGTAAGGCAGCACATTAATACACATACTACAGGAGAGGGTGAGAGACTGCAGACACACTACAGGGGACGGTGAGAGACTGCAGACACACTGCAGGAGACAGTGAGAGACTGCAGACATACTACAGGAGATGGTCAGAGACTGCAGACATACTACAGGAGACGGTCAGAGACTTTGCAAATACTACAGGAGACGGTCAGAGACTGTGCACATACTACAAGAGACGTTCAGAGACTTTGCACATTCTACAGGAGACGGTCAGAGACTGCGCACATACTACAGGAGATGGACATAGACTGCGCACATACAGTACTACATGAGATGGTCAGAGACAGAACACATACTACAGGAGATGGTCAGAGACTGTGCACATACTACAGGATATGCTCAGAGACTGCGCCCATACTACAGGAGATGGTCACAGACTGTGCACATACCACAGAAGATGCTCAGAGATTGCGCTCATACTACAGGAGATGCTCAGAGACTGCGCACATACTACAGGAGATGGTCAGAGACTGCGCACATACTACAGGAGATGACCAGGGACCTTTCAGCAATGCACAGCTTTACAGCTGAACAACATCTCAGGGTTTAGGATAGCAGTTAGGTAGTCTATGGGGGGAAGGACATACCTGGCCAGTTGGGCTCACCATGCACTCTAAGTGTGAAGGCGGGGCTCCCATTTTGAGCCCTGCTTCTACTACAGCCGTTCCCTCCTGAGCATACAGGCTGCATGAGACGAGGTCAGAGCGTCAGTGGAGCTCCCGGCCCTGCCTCCTCTCTGCTGGCTGGGGAATGCAGCGCTGCCTCCCTCCCGAGTATACAGACTGCATGGGGTGGGGTCAGAGTGTTATCGGAGCTTCCGGCCCTGCCCCTTCTCTGCTGACTTACAGCACTGCCTTCTGTGTCCCCTGTGCACTCAAGGGGCAGCTGCTTTTTGCCCTGTGTTAAACTTCTCCTTTTGAGGGTGTCAGTTGGGGACCGATTTGCCCCTATTTTTCTCCTATGTTAAAGACAGCCCTGACAGTGCCTACTGCTACTGAGGTCAACAAGGGCTTGTTTTAAAGAATATATTGTAAATATTTGAATGCCCATAAACTAACCACACTTGAACCTCATTACAAACATTTTGCTATATATCTTTGTCCTATTCCTATATTTTTTAAGTGGTTGTAAATCTTCACATACTGTATACCCAGTGAAATGAATAGCCTCAGATGATACACATAGATTAAACAAATCCTCCTACATCATTTTTACTTGTATATCTGCTGTCTTTCCCTTTCTATCGCCTTTGAAATGTGTAGATCATGTTAAAAAAGACTTAATCTTTCAGCAGTACATAGGGGTGGGTGGGGAGACTGGACGTACACTGTGTGAGAGCTGATTGGAGTAAAGGGACACCCCCCTCAACATAGGCAAAGGAACAAAGAAACATGCAGACCTGTATTTTGAATAGACA
>BLSH010365507.1:740269-760058 GCA_018402905.1 Glandirana rugosa
CCCCCCCCCCCCCATGGATCTCTATGCAGCTGTGTGCATTGTCCTATACACAAAAATTTACTTGTGCTGAAATCCATAAGGCTAAAAACTCTGTGTTTTTTTTTCACCAGTCTGCAAGAGTCTTAAATACTGCATGCTGTATAACTATTAACACACTGCAAGGACTGAAAAAAGTAAATATACATTGTACTTACTTCTGATTCCTATTTTTGATGTTAAAAAATAAAAATGTGCTTGCCATGATCATTCCAATTATCGTTATGGCTGAAAGTATGCTGTAAAGTGGCAGGTGGATTTGGCGTCGCTCCATTCGGATAAACGTTTGATCTTTTGGAGGTTCCACACCTAAATGTATCACAAGTTTTGTCTTAGATATATGCATGCATCTCAGTAAAGAAAAAAAACAAACATTTTAAAGCAACTTTAATAATCATTGCCTATCTGATGAATATATATAGGCATTATCTGAATTCTCAGTCTATCCCAAACGTGTTTCTCACATTTCCATATTTTGCTTCTTCTACTACAGATAAGAGGCTACCGATTTCTGTGCATTAACCATCCCTCCTTTTAACATTATTTTTGATTAAAGTCAAACTCCAGCCACAAATCTTTACTTTTTTATTACTGGGTGGAAGGTTTAGAGCTGTGATGGTAGAACTAATGCCGGACCTGCGCGTTCCGAAGCTGCATCGTTAGAGCTGTTTTGACGCTGAGCCGGCAAAACGCTCAAAAAACGTTGCATACACAGCGTTAAGCCTTGTCAGGCATAATATTCAAAATCAATGGTTCTCTATCGGAGCCCACTGATTTGAATAGACGTCGCCCCAGAAGTCGGATCATGATGATCCGACTTGCAGTGCGACTTGTGTGCTGAGGATCTTGAAGGGGAACCCCCGCAAAAATTAAAAAAAAAAAATTGCGCGGGGTCCTCCCCCCAAGGGGTACCAGACCCTTCGGTCTGGTATGTCAGTGGTTTCGGCATTCTTAACCTGTAGAACTAATGCCGGACTTGCGAGTTCCGAAGCTGCAGCATTAGAGCTGTTTTGACGCTGAGCCTGCAAAGCGCTCAAAAAACGTTGTATACACAGCATTAAGCCTTGTCAGGCATTATATTGAAAATCAATGGTTCCCTATGGGAGCCCATTGATTTGAATAGAAGTCGCACCAGAAGTCGGATCATGATGATCTGACTTGCTGTGCGACTTGTGTGCTGAAGATCTTGAAGGGGAACCCCCACAACATTTTTTTTTTTTTAATTGCGCAGGGTCCTCCCCCCAAGGGGTACCAGACCCTTCGGTCTGGTGTGGATTTGAACGGGGATCCCACACACAAAAAAAAAATAAAACAAAAAAAATACGAGGCCCTAAAATTCTATACCAGTCCCTTGCAGTCTGGTATGGATTTTAAGGGGGTAATCCCCTGGCAAACCACCTTGCCCCATGTTGACAAGGATAAAGGCCTCTTCCCCACAAACCTGGTCTGATGGTTGTGGGGGTCTGTGGCTAAGTGGGCTTATCAGAATTTGGAAGCCCCTTTTATCAGTAAGGGGCACCCTGATACCAGCTTCACCGCTATGTGAATGAGTAAGGAGTACAAAGCACCCTAACTCATTCAGAAATGTAAATAAAAAATCAGACAGAAAATATGTTCAACAATGTATTTCCATCATCAATTATGTCATCCAACAAAGTAGATACCTCAATGCCAGATGCCCACTTACATGCCAAAATAAAAAAATATGCAGCCCGCTAACACACGTTTGTTTCTGTCATTTCCTGTTGAATGACAGGCCAGGTGAATGCCAACAGTTATAAACAAAGGGCAATGACATGGGATCCCATAAACAGATGTGAACAGTTGGGAACAGATGTGTGCCTGCAGCTCTTTTATTCTTTTACTAGGTCGGCAGGCATCGGTCATCGCAAATTCACGTGGATATACTGTACATCGCTGGGCAATGTGATTGATGGTGGATATACTTGTACATTGTGGGATATCTTTTTTTTTCTTTTTATCAAAGAAAAAAATAGTGTCGGCTCTTTGTACGCTTCTTTTAATACATTTTTTTTAATGAATTAGTAATGTTCACTTGTTCACTTCCTTCCAGGTTGCATGCTCTGATAACAGACTGGTATGGATTGTGTTTCTTTTGGGGGGGGGGGGGGGGGCTCGTGTTTTCCTTTTCTTTATTTTTTTGCAAGGGGTTCTCCCTTGAGATCCATACCAGACCCCAAAGGTCTGGAATAGAATTTGTGGAGAAACCCATGCTGTAGTTTTGAATGGGGTCCCACTTGAAATTCATAAAAGACCTAAAGAGCTTGATATGAAGTAGGGGGGAGCCACAGGATCAACTGCTTACATGGCAAGGAATTCCTGGGCATGCAAGTAAATGGAGCCGGTAATGTCACTGGTTATTAAGGACTCAGTGGTGCCTGTAACCACCAGTGTCCTTAACAATCATTACCAGCAAAAAGCGGTCTGGTATAATAGCAGCAGTATTACCACAATTTTGCTTGCTCCTGCTAAACAGGTACAGTATCTCACAAAAGTGAGTACACCCTCGCATTTTTGTAAATATTTATTATATCTTTTCATGTGACAACACTGAAGAAATTACACTTTGCTACAATGTAAAGTAGTGAGTGTACAGCTTGTAAAACAGTGTAAATTTGCTGTCCTCTCAAAATAACTCAACACACAGCCATTTATGTCTAAACCGATGGCAACAAAAGTGGGTACACCCCTAAGTGAAAATGTCCAAATTGGGACAAAGTGTCAATATTTTGTGTGGCCACCATTATTTTTCAACACCGCCTAAACCCTATTGGGCATGGAGTTCACTGGAGCTTCACAGAAGTCCTCTTCCACACCTCCATGACGACATCACGGAGCTGGATGTTAGAGACCTTGCGCTCCTCCACCTTCCGTTTGAGGATGCCCCACAGATGCTCAATAGGGTTTAGGTCTGGAGACATGCTTTGCCAGTTCATCACCTTTACCCTTAGGTTTTTTAGTAAGGCAGTGGTCATGTTTGGGGTCATTATCATGTTGGAATACCGCCCTGCAGCCTAGTCTACAAAGGGAGGGAGCTGTCACATGAAAAGATATAATAAAATATTTACAAAAATGTGAGGTGTACTCACTTTTGTGAGATACTGTATATGTTCAAGCATTTGTCTGAATGTCCAAATGGCCAAGGTTTGGTACAAACCTAATCTTATCCCTATTAGAGACTACAGGCATAGAGAAGTGGCGGCCCCTCCATCAGTGACGGCCCGTCCATCAGGGCGCACCCCCTCTCTCCAGCCAACCCCTCTGTCATGAATAGGTTCATGCAAAGCATGAATCTATCCATGGCTGCCCTTGACCATCCCGCCATTCATGCGGCCAGCCCCTTTGTGGTGGCAGCCGCATGAATTACCGCAGCAGGGGGTATCCATGAAGCATCTCATTAGACTGTAGCCCCCCATCTGGGGCTCTGTATACCCTATCTGGGGCTTTGTATACTGCTCTAGTGGTGCTGTATACCCTATATGGGGCTCTGTATACTGCTCTGGTGGCTCTGTATACCCTATCTGGTGCTCTGTATACTTCTCTGGTGACTCTGTATACTGCTATCTGGGGCTCTGTATACTGCTCTAGTGGCTCTGTATACTGCTATCTGGGGCTCTGTATACTGCTCTGGTGGCTCTGTATACTCCTATCTGGGGCTCTGTATACTCCTACCAGGGGCTCTGTATAGTCCTATCTGATGGCTCTGTATACCCCTATCTGATGGCTCTGTATACCCCATCTGGCGATGTGTATACCCTATCTGGTGACTCTGCATACCCCTATCTGGTGATGCTGTATACCCTATCTGTGATGCTGTATACCCTATCTGGTGATGCTGGGCTGTATACTCCTGACACAATGGGTGGCAACTATAAGGGGTGGTCCCCCCCATCTTAAATTTCACCAGCCACCACTGGACTACAGGTATGCTACAAGTGATGGTCTAAGATTGCATGCATGCTACAAGTAATGGTCAGAGACTGGGAACATAATATAGGAGTGGCTGGAGACTGGGGATATGGGGAGTGGAAAAATATCATATGAGGCCGCTAGAGATCAACGCTGGTACAGCCTCATCACATTTCCTTCTACATTTGTGCTCCCCAAAGCCCCCTTTACAAAATTACCCGTAGCACATTTGATATTTCTCTGAGGGAGATTCGTTAATAAAAATCAATGAGGAAAGGGGGGCACATAAAATGACAAAAAGCTTAGGACAGCACAGAATAAAATAAGACAGTGTGAAATATATAAAACAAACAATTTAACAACTAGAAGCTATTCAAAAAGTTGTGAGATATGCTTATATCTTTGGGGGCTTTAAGTGCTACAAAATAAGTACTAAAGGGCTGCATGGCACCAGAAAATTAGAAACTGTGTGAAGTTGTATTTTCTAGGAGAAAAAACCCAAATGACACAGCAGCTCTTCAAGCTGCAGTTGTCACAGCGGGAAACGTTTAAAAGCTATACAGTTTTTATTGTTTATTGACAACAAGACAAAGCATTTCATCGGATTTGCACTACTTTCATCTGGATTATATAGAAATGGTAATCTGTATTTAAAAATTGGTTGGGATTTTACAGAGAAGATGCTTCTGAAGAACTTGTAACTGTCAATTTGAAAACATAAATGCAGAAAGTAAGCTGTGCTCTACTGAGAAGTTGTATTGCGTGTCTATTACCAAATTGGGGAGATATATCTGATGGAGACAGGGACAATAAGGAAATTGCCTTTTTAGCAGATTGAGGAAGAGTTAGAACATCTGTCAGGATTATATTGCTATCTGCTCCCATATTCTCTTCCTTTGTCTTGGTGGCAGTCTCAATGGAGGATCAGACAACAATAGCCTTACAGTGGCTCTCACATTTCCACAACCATCCATTTACTCTTAGGCATCCCATTGTGCTGCATTAAATGCATGTTAGATCATGCATTAATGTGCATTGCCTTAAACCAACCCATTCAATCAGCACCAGTTGACAATGCACCAGATGAAAAAGTGCATTTAACCCTTTTTTGGCAATGCGGCCCCACACAACACAACCTATGAACCTATGTACCTTGTGACACACTGTGGCATGTTGTGTGTTGCACCCTACCATACTATGCGTTGGGATGATGAATGAATGGCTCTGCACACATAGCAGGAAGCAAATGAAAATGTGCCCTTAGTGAAGTTAGGCTTTTTTTAAGCAGTAAGACTAATTTCAATTGATGTGCAAAATATTCAGACAACATATGAAGAAGAAATACAAGTAATTGCACACAATATAGTGTATAAATTAATATAATTTTTTCAGTTATTTCAGCTATGTACTGAAAGGGGGTTTTGACATTTGTCTGGCATTCTTTATTAACATTTGTGCTTATATGCAGTTAGTGTGCCTGTCTTGTGCCATCTCTTCTGGCATACAATATTGTGATGCATTTGGTTTGTGAAGTCAAGCACATTTTACTGTGTATAGGTATACCTTGAAATCTGATGGTGTCATTGATCAGTTCCAGACTGTCAGCTACGGCATTGTATTCGCCCACTTTCACTTCTTTTCCATCTGCAGAAAGACAAAGGAAGGAAGTAATAGGTTACATTAGTTACTCTCATACGTTTGTTCTGTAAGGTTGCTATGGATTAACATATAATTTACTAGGTTTAAAATAGATACTTAGGCATGAGATGCTCAAAACATAAAAAGATAGTAAAAAAAAAAAAAAAGAAGTGTTCTTCCGTTGTAATAATGTAGCAGGAATCCTTATTCTAGGTAAAATAACCAGTTAATGCCTAAAGTAAACCTGTCACAAGAGAAATGGCTGCCCAGTGGTGTAGTGGTGTAGTGGTGTAGTGGTATAGTGGTGTAGGGTAGCACAGTGGTGTAGTGGATAGCACTTTCACCTGGCAGCAAAAGGGTTGTTGGTTTGAATCCCAACCACGACACTACCTGCCTGGCGTTTGCATGTTCTCCCTGTGCCTGCGTGGGTTTCCTCCAAGTACTCCGGTTTCCTCCCACACTCCAATGACATGATTATTTGGATCCTGTCTATGTGTATGTGTGAATGTGAAGTAGGAACTTTAGATTGTAAGCTCCTTGAGGGCAGGGACTAATGTGAATGTACAGTGTATATGTAAAAGTGCTGCGTACATTGACATCGCTATATACTGTAAGTACCTGAAATAAATAAATATGGGGGCTTCCATTGCTGGCTGCCTTCTGAAAAGGCTTGGTTGTTCCATCCACCTCACGGAACTACTGACGGGAGCGCCTACTTCCATCCCTCTCCACCCGTAGTGGGACATCTGGACATTGTCATCATCTGTGATAGCCACGGACTCCTTTATCTACTTTCAGCCAGGATACACGATGTGCCTGATTACCCCCCTGCATTTTGTGAGTGCATTCCTCTTATTTAATTTTAGATTCTAATTAACCTTCTCCTTCTTCTCTTTCCTTGGTTGTTACACTGTCCTACTGACTTTTATGTTTTGAGCCATTGAGCCAAAACAAGTATGCAGATCTGATGGGGAAGGACTTATCACTCTAAAGGTAGTGAAGCCACAGAAGGTTAACATGGCATCCAGATAACTAGCATCTTGGGAGGGAAAGGGTAGAAAAGGCAGCATCTGTGTTTCGCTCCTTTAAAACAACACTGGGTAATCTACGTACATTGCAAGAATTATAACAACCTTTTGTTATTCTGAAGAAATCACTGTTTGTTCCTCTGTGCCTCTCTGCTAAGTGAGTCTAATGGGAGTGGTTTCATAATTAACTGTCGGCTGTGGCAGCAGCAGGACACTAATGAGGAAATCATCGGGGCGTCCCGACTTAAACGCGACTTTGCTAGGCGATTTCAGTGCGACTTTCATCGCGACTTCAGATGACTTACAACGCGATTTCATGCCAGGCGACTTTGCCTGTGGCCAATCAGAGCAGGAAGGAAGGGGGTTGCCCTGGATAAATTATTTTCTTTTCACTGTAAAGTCGCTTCCATTTAGATGGGGGATCCAATTTGTAGTCGACTTCTATTCAATTCCATGGGCACAAGTCGGATAGAAGTCACCTAGAAGTAGTACAGGAACCTTTTCTGAAGTCTCTCCGACTTCAGTAGTGTACATTAAGATGGCTCCCATTCATTTCAATGGGATTAAAAATGTCAAGCAACTTGGGGTGACTTGAGGTGACTGGGCACTTAGACGTGATTTCCTATTGAAAGTAATGTCACCAAAAATGACATTTTTGTTGCAGGGGTTGCCTGAAATCTGACTTGTATCTTAGGCAGACTTATGGGAAAATTTGTGAGCCAATCACACAAGCAGGAAATTATATTTCTGGGGAGTGGTCAGTACACATTCTGTGTACAGAACAACTCCAGGTAGCCATATTGCATGGCATTTATAGAAAATTACAGTGGCCACAGATTGAAAAGGAAAGGCAATTTTTAATAACATTCAAATACAATATGACTTGTGTCGCAATTGTACATACTATATTATGTTTTATTTATTTGCTATTTTTTCCCCCTGAAAGTGGAGTTACCCTTTAACTATTACCCAAAACTCTACTAAGAATGCACCACAACATTCCTGCTGCCCATATGATAAAAATACATACAACTCTGTGCAACGTGTTACCAAATTATTTTACAGGGCCAGTCCACCCAAAACTGATATTTTTGGTATGTGTTGGACATTTAGACTAGCTGACAGACTACACTTATACTTAAAGCGGTATTAAACTCCAAACCAAAGAAGTAATTTATTGGAGCTTACAATCCTTAGATGTGTTGACAACATTAGTTTGACTTTTTTCCTCTCTGTGTTCACCTGGTGATCTGACCAGAAACACATCTCCTGTATAAGAGTGCCCCCACTGTGGATGAATGAGCACAGGGGCACCTTTGGACAGCAGCATGGTCAGTCTGGGGAGAGGGGAGTGTTAGATGTACCAGCAGATTTAGATACGCTAAATTGAAGTCAGACTCCACCTCACACTGCCGTTACAGCAGTTTTGTTCCTTTTAGGATAAAGGCTTTGCATGAATAAACAAAAGCTGTTCATTGTAAGCATCCCCGTCAGTGGTAAATGGTTTGTCTCAATTCACTGATACATTTGTAGGACAGCTTGTACTGTTGAAAAACAACAGCTCATCAGGTGAAAATAAAAGATAGAAATTCTAAAAACGACAACTAATACAGCCATCACATCTAAGCATTGGTAAGCTGCAATATAATAAATGGTTGCTTATGGGTTTGATACGTCTTTAATAAAATATCACTTTTGGATGCATTGACTTGTATCTGTGGAACAAGCACACAGCTAATAAAGTATGAATTCTTGTTGCTGATAAATGACTCACTAGATAATAAAGGAAATCAAGACTAAAGCGCCACATGAGAACTTTCAATGCCCCGATACAGATTTGTTCCAAAATCAATTAAAAAAGAATTGCCATCAAGCCAACACAGTTTGGAGGCCAAACAACACCCTCTTCATCAGGGTTTAAGATTAATTGATATTGTGTACTGGACTGCAAATTGTAGTGGATGTAAGGTTCTCATAACTGGATCAGTAATTAAACAGTTTGTCAGCAGCTGTCACTCTATTTTTTTCCCATATTTCACTTAGGTGATGGCAGGACTGGGATGACAACCTCAGAATCTGAACCTTTTTCTTTTAATTGTTAAGGATTGTTTATATATATATATACTGTATATATATATCCATGTGCTTGCTGACTCCAAAACTTACATATACAGCAGAGTGGCTCTTCTGCACTGGATCACATACTGTACCTAGTGTGTGATCTGTGATCCTGGGTAGGGGGTGTGTGCGCGCCTGCCAGCATGACAGAGCTGTGGTTTGGTACAGCAGCGATCAGTCATCAGCTCCAGGCCAATGATTTTTGGCTTGGACCTGCTGATCGTCTGTACTGAATCAGAGATAAGCCTGTGCCTGTGTTTACAAAACACAGACACAGGAACCAATGCAATTTTCTCTCCTGGAGCCTTTTTTCTATTCCAGAGAGAGAAGTGATCGGTCACAGTGAGTAAAGCAACATACATACATAGTGAAACACTTAGATAAGCACATTTTAACCTCCTGATCCCCCCCCCCCCCAGTTAAACCTTTTACTGCCCTGTCTCCAGTGTAATTATTACAGTGCACAGATTTTTTCACAGATCACTGTATTAGTGTCAGAGGTGACTTCAGACCGCTTTAGCGTCCCTCTCATATAGCGTCAGATTGTCTGCCACTCTATCACCATCACATTAACCTTTTGATTGCCAGCAACACTATCATATACACACTATTAGTGCCATTACTAGTATAGTGTCTGAATGGATCAGTATTTTTGATCAGATCAGAACTATACTAACGTCCCCAATGGTATAGTGTCCCCAAAAATGCAGCATTAGCAGCACCCAACACCTGCCAGCACTTACATTTAGCCCCTCTGCCCCCAACAAGTGCAGTGTCAGTAGGTCACTGTCACTTCTGATGCACAGTACACAAAACGGTAGCCTTAGCAAGATCAGGCCTGATCTCTGCTAGCACTAGCAGGTAAATATTATTGGTAGGAGTTCAAGCAGTCAGTTGCTCCTTTTCCAATGAATTACACTAGCTACCTAGAAATTTAGTGGCCAAAATGTCCAAAGAAAGGTAAACTAGCAAAGAGGCCTACAAGATTCTGGGCATGTCAGATGAGAGCGAAGTGGAGTCCTCTCTAACAGAATCCGCCTAACCCGACAGGTAACTCAGATAATGGAAAAAAGGTCCCTGCTAAGGTCAGGCGCATCTGATCCCATGCCCAGGTTGTTGAGGTGCTAGAATTAGATGATTATTCTCATATGCAGCAGAGTGCCAGTTCTAGTGCCACAATACATGTTGGTGAGCTGGCGAGCATCAGTGGCCTAGTACAAGCTGACTTTTTACATCCCGGCACTTCAGTATCACATGATGATGTGGTGAGTCCCATAAGTGCAGTCCAAGCTGTTGCAGTGGCTAGCAACCCACAGACACCAATAATTCAAACACAGGCCCGTAGAGTCCATAGTGTCCTTCCAGATGTGCTTGCAAATCTTGATTGGCAGCCCACAGATTCAGCAGCACGTTATCACCCCATTCACTGCCCAACCTGGAATTCAGGTGAAAACAGCAAATATAACAACTCTCTTCATTTTTCACAGAAGAGCAGTATAATTTGATTGTGGACCATAGCAATTTATATGGTTATCAGTACATCACCACCAACCCAAATTTGTACCTTGCCAGACCATTCGAATGGAAACTTATCACGGTTTCCGAGTTTACATTTTTTTTGGGCCTAACCCTCAACATGGGCATTGCAAAAAAGAATGAATTGCAGTCATATTGGTTCACAGACCCTATTTTCATATGCCCATGTTCCCTGCTGCAATGGCCAGACACAGATATAAGAATATAATGCGGTTCATACATTTCAATCACAATACACTCGTCCTTGGGCTGACCCTGAGTATGATCAGCTCCACAAAATTCGGCACCTCATAAATTACCTTTCCCAGAAATGTCCAGATGTGTATACAACCCAACAAAACATCTTCGTAGATGTGCCACTCATTCATTTTTCTGGCCGCCTTGCATTCAAGCAGTATCTCCCCAGCAAGCGTGCTCTGGGGTCAAAATGTATAAGCTTTAGGACAGCATGCTATACATATGCTTTTAAGATTTACAAGGGATAAGTTAGTCATCTGGAGTCCCTTGGATGCCCAGGCTACATGGGAAGCAGTGGTAAGATAGCATGGGAATTGGTGTCACCCTTTTTCTGTATGTTACTGCATATACTGTAGGTTATAGCACACAAAATAAAAAAGACAGTGGTGATCGATTACCACCAAAAGAAAGCTCTATTTGTGTGAAAAAAATTAAAGACATTTCATCTGCGTACATGTTGCATGACCGTGCAATTGCCAGGTAACCACTTGCCAACCGCCAACCGCAGGTTGACGGCGGCAAAGTGGCTCGTTATCGCAAATCGCCGTCATACGACGGCGGCTGCGATAACGCGCACTGTGAGCGCACGCGTGCCGCCGGAGGCGCGCCCGCGTGCTCACTGTGTTCGGGGAGGGCCAGGGAGCGGGTGCGGCGGCTTCGATTGCCGCCGGCTACCCACGATGGCCCCCCCGAGCGGAGGAACGGAGGTCCGTGTATGTAAACACGGACCTCCGCTCTGTGTGAAGGGGGAAGGGCTGTGATCACAGCCTTCCTGTATACGAAGGCTGTGACCACTTCGATTCCCCAGCTAGGGCAGTCCCCATACAGTTGGAACACGCCCAGGGAACATAGTTAACCCTTAGAGCGCCCCCTGCAGGTTAACCCCTTCACTGCCAATGGCATTTACACAGTAATCAGTGCATTTTTATAGCACTGATCGCTGTATAAATGCCAATGGTCCCAAAAAAGTGTCAAAATGTTCCGACAAGTCCGCTGCAATATCGCAGTACCGCTAAAAATCACAGATCGCCACCATTACTAGTAAAAAAAAAATAAATAAATAAAAACCCCAAAAATGAATCCTCATCCTCCGTAAACGCGACCACTCTTGCGCAAACCAATCAATAAACGCCGATTGTGATTTTTTTTATCGCAAATATGAGGAAGAATATAAATCGGCCAAAAACGGTGAAAAAAAAATGTTTTTTTATATTTTTTTTTGGATTTGTATTCTAGCAAAAAGTAAGAAATTTGGGTTTTTTTGCAAAATTGTCGCTCTTCTTTTGTTTATAGCGGCGATCAGAAATGACGCAGAGGGGATCAAATACCACCAAAAGAAAGCTCTATTTGTGGGAAAAAAAGGGCGCAAATTTAGTTTGGGTACAATGTCACACGACCGCGCAATTTTCAGTTAAAGCGACGCAGTGCCGAATCGCAAAAAGGGCTCCGGTCCTAAAGCTGGAAATCCTTCCGGGGCTGAAGTGGTTAAACTATATTGTATTTTTAAATTATTTTTTATGTTATTTTTTATTATTTTTTACAGCTTTTTTTTGGAGCCCCATTGGGGGCCTTTGGTGAAATATCAGGGGTATAAACAGACCCTGGATGTCGCACTTTTGAGAGAGAGAAAGGGACTAAGGACAGAGATTCTTTAGTCCCTTTCTCTGCAGCCCAGGCAGCAGGAGGAATCTGCAGTAAATGGGGTGATTAGGGTGTGCCCAAGCATACCTGGCGCACCCCATGTGCAAACCTGTGACTCCAGATCCACTTCAAGGGCATAAAAAGGTTTTGTATATATTTTCTTTATTTACAGTATTATCTTCAGTTTTAAAATATACTAAATGTAAACAGTTCATCAGTGATATACAGTAGTTTCCTATTGCCACTGCTATCTTCAGTGGGATTGGTTACTCTAAATAATTCTAGTAACCTACTTTGAGAAAGGGGTTTAATAACCTAAAATGATTCAGTGGAGACTAGGTGGGAACTTGTGTGGCAAGAGGGGTCTTGGAATGCACCTTTCAGCTTCTATGGTCTGAGGGATACCTCCAATGTTTAATGAGCACAAGTTTGCTTCTCTGCTTACAGCCCTGGTTATACAGTATATTATGCTGTATTGTGAGGGCAATTCATTTTTAATTTACTGTTTAGTCTATGTTTTTCTCTGAAATTTTGTTTTGAAATGGTAATACTCTCTACCTGTATCTTTTTTATTTTAGCATTTTCTAACCATCCTGTATTTGGAGTTGAAAGGCATTTTAATGGTGCCATGGATATTTGCCCCTTTGGAATTTGGAAAATTCATTATGGAGTTCATATCTTGTTTACAATGAACATAGTTAAGTACTGTACATGTACTCTACTGTCTAGCAACTACTACACAATATCCTCTGTTCATAGCTTTTGTTATACAGTGTTATCGCCTCTGACGATATCCCGTTGGATGAAACGTGTCAGTTGGGATTTTCTCACGTCAAGCACACCCAGGAATTGCGGAATATGAGCTTTTATTTTACCAGGCCTGTTTACTCCATTTTATTCTAAGCAGAATTTTAATGAATCATTTTTGGACTCTTACGGGCTTCACTATGGGCTATTTCTTTCATCCTCTATGACCTAATGTGGCGGTGTATTGGGAGGAATGCTCGAATGTTATATCCTGATGGTCTTATATGGATGATTTACCATTAACACTGGATTGATGTGTCCTGGAGCCCTAGAGGATAGAGGAATTGATTACATGCCTTCTTTTCTTCTGGATCTGGTAAGGAGACTTGCTGGACATGGTGGTTTGGTGTGTTCCTTGTTTACACTGAAGCTGGTGCTAGGACTCCTCTTTCCTGCAATCTATTCATGAAGTGTGTGTTTTTAGCGCTGCATACGGACTATTATCATTTAGATTTGTGGATCAAGCAAATTATGTCAGCTGCTGTGTATGAGGACTTATTTTGGTTCTAGCGTGGATTACACCTTTGCTGTTTTTATACAGTGTTGTGTCTTAGTTTTTATGATGACTGTAAATACATCCATATGCAAATAATGACAAATATCCACAAAAGAAGGACACATGCAAATATGTTTCTAAGTGGCATGATTACAGTAGTTACATGACGACATGATTACTGCAGTTATAAGATTACAGTAGTTTTGACAAACTTTTGACAGTAGTCTGACAGCCCCTTAGAAGTTGTGACAGCAAAAAGCATTGTCTTCTCTGAGACAATACATGCAGCTGGATTAATTTCCTAAATGACAGTTATGAGTTTTTCTTCATCTTATGTAGGTGTATGTCATGTTTAACCATTAAAGATTACCTGTCTTTTAATACTAATTGTACATGTTTATTCCTTATCAACAATTACTACATAGCTTTGATATAAGGTGATTTCTTATTACTTAAAAAAAGACTGACAAATACGTATCACTTTTTCTATAAATACACATGCTCTGAAGGGCTTTGGCTCCTATTATCTTCTAGATTTGCAAAAGTAAAACCTGAAGACCCTGAACAAGAAGCCATAAATGCCAAATTAAAGAATACGTAAAAGCCAACATTTCCTATTCCTGATATGTGTCTTCTGTACCGTGTACTTTTAAGCAAAAGTATCCTGTTCTTTTTGTATTGCTTCCTTTGTGTGAAATCCCTGCCAGGCCCTCTGCTTTCTCATTAAAAACTGACCACACTAACAGGAGAACACACCGTGGTCAGTTCTCTAGCTGTCCTGGAAACTCAGCCTGCTCTCCTCTAATAATCAGACATCTGCTGACATGCCCCCACACAACCATTCACTGGGGATATCAGTGTGCTGCTGCTGTTTCTCCTCCCCTAGCTCATGTGCAACTAAGAACAGAGTGAATGTGATCACTTATAAAAAAGGAGGAAATAAAGGGGATTTATAATATTTTTTTTACTATATACACTATATTATTAAAAGTATTGGGTCGCCTGCCTTTAAACGCTATAACAGCTTAAACCCTTATAGGAAGGCTGTCCACAAGGTTTTAGAATGTGTCTATGGGAATTTTCGGCCATTCTTCCAGAAGCGCATTTGTGAGGTCAGGCACTGATGTTGGATGAGAAGGCCTGGCTCACAGTCTCCGCTCTAATTCATCCCAAAGGTGTTCTATCGGGTTGAGGGTAGGACTCTGTGCAGGCCAGTCAAGTTTCTCCACCCTAAACTCGTCTTTATGGACCTTGCTTTGTGCACTGGTGTGCAGTCATGTTGGAGCAGGGAGGGGCCATGCCCAAACTTTTTCCACTAAGTTGGGAGCATGAAATTGTCCAAAATGTCTTGGTAAGCTGACGCCTTAAGTGTTCCCTTCACTGGAACAAAGGGGCCAAGCCCAACCCCTGAAAAACTACCCCACACCCTAATCCCTCCTCCACCAAATGATTTGAACCAGTGCACAAAGCAAGATCCATAAAGACATGGATGAGCGAGTTTGGGGTGGAGGAACTTGACTGGCCTGCACAGACTCCTGACCTCAACCCAATAGAACACCTTTGGGATGAATTAGAGTGGAGACTACGAGCCAGGCCTTCTTGTCCACATCAGTGCTTGACTTCACAAATGCGTTTCTGGAAGACTTGTGCCATTAAAGTTCATGAGCGTGTAAAGGCAGTAATTTTGGTAATATAGTGTATATACACAAATGTTTTGCCTTTCATTTTTATTTTAAACGGAATGGGTTGTTTTAGGTCAGGGTTTGCAATCATTTTAAGCCAAGTAAATATGGAATAGTACTACATTCATTGTGTGAAATTTTGTAATTGGGAGCAAGAATATAGATTATAAAAAGTGTTCCTCTATACATTTTTGTGCAAATGTTCTTACTTAATAAAGTAGGGTACTAAAAAGTAATGATGGGATGCAAAGCACAGTAACTCCCAACAACCAATCAGATTTTAGTTGACTGTTGAATGATGGTATTTGATTGGCCACTCTGGCTTATTGAAATCTGCACATTACTTTTTGCCTTATGTAATAAGCATAAGATATAACAAGAACAAATTTTCACATTCTTCTTAGATTTGTAGAATTACTATTCAATAACAACAAAGCTTAAGCTTAGCGTGCAGTGAATAATACACCAATTAAACCGAGCTAAATCTACAACGAAATCTGCCAAATAAAATCTCTATTTTCTGGTATAATGGTGCCCGAGAACCTTGTTGCCACTCCTAAAATAATTGACCAAAATCTCAAATTTGGTAGAGTGAGATAAATTTTACATAGGCGACAAAACAAATGACAGCCTAATTCCATTTAACTGTTTTTAAGCAGTTACAGCAAAAGTTTTTCTTTTTTCTTTTGGGATAACTTTTTTCCATAAATTAATAAAATCTAACCATTGTAAGCATCTCTATCAGTATCAAATGGTTTACCTCAACCCTCAAACTGCCACTTCTTTTGGACAGCTTGGGCTGGTAAAGAAAGTTGAAAAAAAAAGTAGATCTACTGGCAGGATCAGCAGGTGTTAAACCTGCAGTACTGGGTGGATTGAGAAAGACAAAGCATAAGGGGACTTGTGAATGGCTGAGTGTGTGCACCAAAGAGCACAAGTCCCTGCCCCACTTCTTCTAGCCTGAACAACACCCCACCTGCTTGAAGCCCTAAACCTCTGCCATCTTATGTCCAACTCCTTGCTAAAGGCCTTCACATGACATCCCCAGCCTTTATATTGCAAAGAAAGGAATATCCACACAAAAGAAGTTTAGTTACTGCACTTAACTAACGTTACTTTAGAAGATGGCAATTACAGTCACATCTCATAGACATACTATCTGGGGTCACTTGACAGAACTTTGTGAATCACATATAATGCATTAATCACAGCAGTCAATGTGAAAGCAGCATACAACACATTTCCCTTCACCACCTTCCCTTTTAACAGACCGTCTGCTTCCCAGGGTCATTCATACTCACTCAGAGGGCTCTGGCTTGCCTTAGGCTATTGGTGTCCAGCTCATAACTCCCTGCTTGTCGTTCCAGAGACAGGAATACTACCATTGCACCTCTAGCTCCAGTACACTTCTCCCATGTCCTTCGGGGGAATAGACTCACTTCAGAGTACACTTGGCCTGGCCAGAAAGGCTTTTGCAACCTGCTCTAGCCTCCATCACCATAAGAGATAGGATGACTACAGTCAGCTCTCCTGGGTGCAGAGCTATCACATCCTGTTCTCCAGCCCTGTTCAGGGCCCCTGAACTAGGTGACTACATCTGCACAATGTGGGGTATCTGACTCCCATGCCCTGACTGTACCATGGCTCCTCCCAAACTGGCATACATATGGGCATTAACTCACCCATTACATCACTACAGGAGGGCTCTAGCTAAAAGGAACCTAGCACCTGATTACACTGTGCTCAAGCCCTATATTGCAATCAGACTGTGGGGCCCTGAAGCCTGACCCCAAGCTTCCACCAGCTGGCCTCCAACGAGGTACTAGTAATAGATAGTCCACATCACAGACAATGATAATGATAGTGCCCTAATACCTCTGCCCCTAATGATATTAAGTACTCAATATTCTTAGTTCAATAGTAATGGAAATGCAAGGCATCCCTGATTTTAGTAGTATTAAAAATGACCACAGTCCTTGATTACAGACATAATAAGCTTGGTTTCAATGGCTGCCACAATTCTGCTTTCAGGACAAACCTTTCTGGAATTACTGGCTTATAATTCTTACATTTCTACTACATGTTATCGTTTTCTGACTTTCAGGTTGAAAAGAGAAATGTCTGTAACAAGCCGATACTGAAAATCCACTGATGCTGATCCAATTCTGTCACTGTCACTCCAGCACAAGAACATAAAGAATGGTTGTCACTGGGACAGCAAGGCAGAATAAAAACCCTGTCAGAAGTTCAAACCCTTCCTCACTCTACTTAAAAAGTGTTTTTGTGTGTATTTTGCTGTATCCCCATTTTAGGAATTTCTAATTTTTTCCTGCCCTAATATAGACAGCAATATAAAATTTCACTAAAAAAGAGAATCCGCTGCTCCAGGTGTAAGGACTCACACACTTGACTCACCGCAGAGTGCCCACCGAGGCCCGCCCCCGCACAGTTCCAGGAGTCAGAAAAGAGGCGGCACATCCAGTGTATCCAAGGCTTCATTGAGGTCACAGTGGCAATACAGATACCTGCATACATCCAAGTCCGTAGACGCATTTCACACATCCTCCGTGTGCCACTGTGACCTCAATAAAGCCTTGGATACACTGGATGTGCCGCCTCTTTTCTGACTTCAATAATACATTTCAGATGCAGAGGTCACTCACTGTAGCCTGTAGATGGCAATGGGGCTCTGTTTAATACTGTAATTGTCTGATACAAGTATAGTATGAAAAAAAAACATTTTAAAATGAATTTATAAAAACAAAGAGTTCTAAATTGAGTAACACATCACCCCCCCCCCCCCCCAACACACACACACATTTTTTGTCAATTTGTTAGTCCATAGTAAAAAAAACAAAGTCCTGCCGACTGCCTCTTCCTGCCAGGTGTGGTGCTGATGATAATTTGTTCCTGCTCTCTTGTATACAGCAATTAAAAAAATAAAAAAGGCCACAATCCAAACAATTCTAAGCATAAGCAAATCTAATCAGTCTAATGGTGAAGGAGATGAAGCAGGGTAGAACATTTGTGGTCAAAAATGTTTTCTGATGGACAAAATATCCTTAAAGGATTAGGAGTAACAAATAAATACTGAAATGCTGAATATATACTCATAATTTCGGAGCCTTGATGGTTTCAAACACCATTAAAATCCTTTTAATCTACCATTATGGTTGATTTAAATACTAAAGTGCCTGCTAAGGGCTGCCCCAAGGCAACATAACAATAATCTGAGAGCTACATGTTAGTGAACTTTTGTAAGCAATTCTTTTAAAGTGTATCAAATCAACGTATCTGTGTCCCTGTGTGGAAGTCTACATGGAATTACTGGAAGACTTAGAGTTGATTCACATCTGAGCATAGCAAAATTGTGGGCAGAATCAATGGCGCTTTTAGGCGCCATTCATTGTTAATGGTACCCAAACGCAGTAAAGAAATAGCCATTTTGTTGGGAGACAAAAAGTCAGAAAAATGTGCAAAAACATGCTATTCGAAAATGTGCCAACGTTGGCTCCAAAAAAAGGAATAGGAGCTACTTTGCTGTGTTTTTAGTGCAGAGAGCAGCCCATTCATCCATTTTGGAGTCACTCCAAAAATGTGCAAATAAAGCATTAAAAACGTAATGCTCCTGCTTCACTCAGATGTTAACGGGGCCTTAAAATAGATCGTAAACGCAATCATTAAAATCTCAAATAAGTTTTAAAGGAGAACTGAAAGGCAGAGTTACTCGCCTTTCCAACAGACCCTCTGGTGCTGGCATCTCCTCCTATGTGCCGTTTTTTCAAGTCTCTTCATTGGGTGGCATGGGACTACATCACTCCAGCACATGCACAGGAGCTACTTATATTGGCATACAAGATCGGGCCAGCGATGATAATCGCTATGATCAGGCAGGTAGATGCAGTTCTTTGCAAAAGAGACATTGCATGTCTCTTCTGCAATACAAAACCTGCCTACTAACAGTGAGTTACAGCAGAACTTTAGTTTTGCTTTAACATGTTATATTCATTTTCAATATTTTTTTTTTTTTTTATTCCACAAAAGCTTTATTGAGTCATAGTGGAAACAGTACAATGAATAAGCTCATACAACACGACAATAGTAGGGTATCAGCTATAGTCGAATGAACAGAATACAGGAGGCACAAATATGTAGCAGTACAAGCAAGAATATATGAGACTGGTTTGATGTGAACGAGGTAAATGAATTACACATGAGCGTTCTAGTGCTAGTTTCAGTTGTCTAGAATGACATAGGATGCCTAAAGATGGTAAACAGTGAAAGTGTGGCTGATAAAGGGGTTCACACTGGGTGGCCAGCCTACGAAGCGAGCTGTACAACCCTGACTGCCCTAGTTGCACCGTGAGCTGTAGTGAGGCACAGTGGGTACATTACAATAGGTGAACTCTCATCGAGCAATTACGGCATGTCAGCGTACATGGACATGTGAACCAGGTGAAGGAGGGCATCTCCTGCAGCAGTACACTAGCCACCAAAGTGTGTCCGATAAAGGAGAACCTTTAGAATGGTGAGCCCATTAAGGGGGATAGCTTGACCCAATTTACCGTGGTTTAAGGGCTTGGGGTACTGTTTTCCACCGTGACTAGACCAAGGTGGGGGTACCTTGGATGGGGAGGGGA
>BLSH010365507.1:765736-780729 GCA_018402905.1 Glandirana rugosa
TCCTGCGGCCTTTCAATAAGATTGTTGAAAAGTGACTGGAGGGCCATCGGTATTTGGTCGTGCTCCACATTTTCCGGGATACCCCTAATTCGGAGGTTCTTCCTGCGCCCTTTGGTTGTCCAGGTCCTCCAGGCGCCGTTGCATATCTATCATGTGCAGTTGGTACTGTGCACCATGCTGACGGAGTTCCCTTATGTCCTCATCATGTCGTCCCGCCGCGCGCTCCACCTCTTCAAGCCTGTCCGAAACCCCCCTCAACTCGTCTTTGAGCTCCAGGACAGCCTCGGTAAGTGCTCCTTTGATGTCTGAAGCGATGTTCTGGAGATCAGTCATCTTGGGGACCTGCTGAATTAGGTCCAGAAGCCTGTCCTGGTTCATTGCAGGGTTCAGTTGGGGTGGGGGATCTTCCGGCCTGCGCGCCATGCCTGCGGATTTCTTTGCCGTCCCTGAGGTGGAGGCCTCGGTGTTCCTGGAAGGTTGCGACCGGAACAAATCCGGGAGATTGCGGCTGGATTGTGTTGGTGGGGTTTGTGAGAAGGGCAACTGACGCCCTATTTTTCCCATAGCCGATGAGAACCAGCAAAATTAGCTTTAAGTCTCCCCCTTGGTGCCGGAGCTCTCAGTTTAGGCTGCCATCTCGACTACGCGCCAGGCCACGCCCCCATTTTCAATATTTTTAAATCTGCAGCTTTCATTAGAATAGTAGTAGGTAATCCTACCATGAAGGGCCTTTCTTCCCTTGTTAGTGTGACTGTGCTCTGTCCCTGTCTCCCAATAGTTTGCATGCATTGTCACCCTTCAGGTAATCTACCAATGGAGATTACACAGGCATGTTCCACTGTTGTCATCAGGAAAACTGCCATGAAAATGGCATGAAGCAGCTGTTGGAGTAGGAAGTAGTTGCAAAAGGCTACAGGTGAGCAGCAGTGCTAATATGCCACAAATGAATAAAAAAAGTAAAAAATATATATTTTATTAAAATGGAATTTATTTATGATATGGGGTTTTTAGCAAACTAAAAGTAATTAAGTTAGAGTTCACATGCACATTAGCCCCTTCATCACAAGACCCAATTTTGTAACTTTGCCATGTGTTAGTAATACTGTACACATCATCGCAAATACTTAGTGTATCCAGGTGGATCATACCTTGTTTTCTTGGACAAATTGGGCTTTTATTTGGTGGTAAATGGTAACGATATATTTTTTTATTTTATCAAACGAAACTGGCCCAAAATAGTAAAAAAATATATATTTTTTTTACATTTATCTGTATATTTTTTGTTATTACCATAACTTACCACTACAGAACAACCCAAAATAAATGCTCCTGCTCCTGATGATCATAGCGATACCACAAATGTGTATGTTATTTGTTGTTTGTACCTGTGATAGGGCCCAGAAACAATAATGTGCATTTTGTTTGGTTTTTTAATCCTGCCTAAAACACACTGACACTGATAATATTAAAAATGCAGTTTTTTTTAAGGCCTCATGCACACTGGACGTGGATGTTTTTACAACAGCTGTTTTTAGCTGCAGGTGTTTTTTTCTACAGTTAATAAACTCCCCATCATGTTATCTTGTTCATGGGGTGGGGCCTCCGGTGACATCATTCGGAGGCCCTGCCCCATGCCAATATAAGTCAATGCAGAGCTGTGGATACACCATTAGTCCAGGAGATTACATCCTGTCAACATGGAAAAAAGCAGAGGGAAGAAGAAGACACCGAAACTGATTTAATAAATATTTTAAAAAGCTGCGTGTAATGTGTTTTTTTTTTACACTTTTTTCAGGTGAATGGGTAGGGGTATCTGAATCTGCAAGCCCCCATTAATAAGGGGGCCCTCAGATCCCAGCTCCCTACCCCAGCAAGGGTTATCGGTATAAGGCCCTTGTCCTCATCAACATGGGGACAAGGTGCTTTGGGGTGGGGGGTGCAGGGAAAATCACCCATCCCCCCATGTTGAGGGCATGTGGCCTGGTAAGGTCCAGGAGGGGGTGGCGCTTGCTCGTCTCCACCTCCTTTCCAGGTCTGCCAAGCTGGGTGCTCGGATAAGGGCCTGGTATGGATTTTGGGGGGGACCCCACACTATTTTTTCAAAAATGTTGGCGTAAAATCCATATCAGACTGAAGGGTCTGGTATCATCTTGGGGGAGAACTCCACATAATTTAATTAAAAAATTAAATTTTTATGCGGGGTTCCCCTTCAAGATTCTCAGCACACAAGTCGCACCGCAAGTCGGATCATCATGATTCAACTTCTGGTGCGACTTCTATTCAAATCAATGGGCCATAGGGAACCATTGATTTGAATAGAGGCATGAGAAACACAGCTTAAAGCTAGTGTGGAAAAACGCCCAAAAAATCCGCTGCAAAAATGCTCAAAAAAGCTGAAAAAATCACGAAACGCTACTGACGTTTTTAGGACTTTTTTTAACATCCTGCGTGCAAGAGGCCTAAATCTTACCTAAAATATGCTGACTCTGCCAATCATTGACCTTGACCCTTGCCCTGACCCTGACACTGACCCGGATCAAACCTTGATCTAGCTCTATTTATCCTAAATTTTAAATTGTTTTTATTATTATTATTTATTATTTTTTTACACACTTTTTTGTTTACATCTTTCCCTCCACATTTGGCACCTTTCAGGGGGGAGAGGAGAACGGATACCTGTTTTTGACAGGTACCCTTCCCCACTCCCAGGAGACGGCTCCGTGGCGCCGTCCCTTGGAGGTTTGCCTCTCCTCCTCCTTCCTCTATCATCAGGCCAATTAGAAAGCGTAGTGTGTTTTGCGCATGCACAGTAGGGAACTGGCTATGAAGCCGAAAGGCTTCAGTGCCGGTTTCCCTTACAATGAATGGCAGCGGCAGTACCCGAGAGCTGAAAATCGGCTGGGGTGCTGACAATGCAGGAACCCAGGACAGGCAAGTGTCCTAATATTAAAAGTCAGCAGTTACAGTATTTATAGCTGCTGAATTTCACTTTTTTCGTGAGGGGGCGTAACTCCTCTTTAAGTTCCTGAAGTTGCTCTCGATATGTTTTATCCCCCAAACTTGTCACCATTTTTGTTACCCGTCTATGGATTCTTTCTGTTTTATCAATATTTTTGTGTAAGCGAGGTCTTTAGAACTGGACGCTATTCTAATACATATGTTGTGTCCTTTTGGGGTCTTAGGTTTTATTAAATAAAGTCAAACAAATAGCAATGAGAAGGTGCAAAGTGTAATTCCTGAAGACAGAAATCATTTCTTAATTGATCTGCCTATAGTTAACTGAAATCAGATTGATTACTCTGTGCCACTCTACTAAGCAAATTCTCGATGCTCTCAGGCAGGACTGTTTCATTGAATAATTCTATACCTAAAAGGTTCAGACCAACGCACATTGATTGTAACCTATAATGGATAACATGCTGATAGTTTAAAACATTCTAGAATCGTGTTTATTCTTCTAATGATAACAAAATGGTTCCTATAAGAGCCGGTTCACACAGGAGCAACTTGTCAGGCGCCTTGAGTCACCTGACAAGTCGCCTCCATGCATTGCAATGGAACTGTTCTAATAGGAGCGACTCAAGTTGCTCTGACTTAGAAAAAGGCTACTGTAATACTTTGGGGGCGACTTCAGGTCATTTGCATTGACTTCTATTACAGAAGTCGTTCCCAAGCCGCGCTGTGCGGGGTTGCGCAAAGTCGTCCCTGAAGTCGGATCGCCCCGTGTGAACTGGCTCTTTTTTTAATTTTATTTATTTCAGGTACTTATATAGCGCTGTCAATTTTCGCAGCGCAGAAGTACCTGCTGATAAAGTCACCTTAAAGTAATAATAAAGTTTCTTTCTTTCTTTTTTTTCAATAACAACCATTTCATACGTATCTCTTCAATATCTTTGCACAGAGCAACCCCTACCCTTCTCTTCTGGGGTCTCCGCTGGTGCTCCTGGCTCTTCCTGCGTTTGAGAATCCCCCCTGAGCAAAGGCTTGCTGGGGGATACTCGATACTCATGTGGGCTCACTCCCGTGTCTATTGACACACACAGTGTGGCTCCGGCTCTGCTCTGCTGCTCCCTCATCACTGGATTTAATTGACAGCAGCAGAAGCCAACGGCTCCCACTTTTCTCACTGAGCCCAGTGAGAAGGGAGAGAGAGAGAGAGCACTGCTGGACTGATATCGGGCTCAGGTGAGTATTTTGGGGAACAGGGAGGATGGGGGATGCACCTAATGGTTTTTTATCTTAATGCAAAGAATCCATTAAGGTGAGAAACCTTCTGCCTTTACAACCACTTTAAACATAATGCAACATTAAACCGGATAACATGTTTCCTTTTCAAATACTGTTAATGATCTTTAATGGTAAAAACACAGATGCAATTTACTATAGGTTGTGGGAAAGTCAATGAAAAATAAAGCTAAATGCTGTTAGATTTTCCTTCCACTATTTGCCTGTAAATCTACATTTTTATTCTTTTAGGAAGAAATATCATGAAGTGTATATTTCTTAAAATGTTACAATTATATTTGCAAATAAACAGGCTAGCAAGGGATATTTTTTATAACATAAAATGGGGAAATAATGTAAACATGCTGGTAATAATGGAGTTATTAAGCCAATGTGTGCACCAGTGACTAACATAATGTGCAGAGCTATTTGTGAAAACAACACTGATCTATCAAATTGTCATCAGTATGCCAATATTCCAAATACACTTTTATTGAGTAATATAAGTTTCATTTATAAGGAATCTCATCTATCATGCATAGCTGTGAAAGTGAGATTGTTCTCTTCTGTGCCATGTTCTCACGAGTCTTCTTGCCCTGTCTTCTGGCATGTGATGTCACTTCCAGAGCCAGAGAATTCATGGGAGTGCCAGCAAAAGCAAGTAATTTACTTGCACAATTTTGCATGGCTCTGAGATTATATTGTCTCTTTAACACAACACACCACACTGGGACTGGGTAAAATAATAAATATGACCAATTTTCTATTCTTGGAATATGCCCATACACTATATGAGTGTTTACATGAGTACTGACGTATAAATGAGTAGAGTCGCACATGGCCATTCATGTCTACACAGCACCTAGGCATCCATGGTGAGGGAAATAGCAACTGTAACACAAGGGTGTAATTTATTTGTTACTACTGTATAACTGTTAACTTGGTAACGTACTGAATTTAGAAATGACAGAGTTGTCAGCCGCCAGTAAATTTACTGACAGTTTGTAAAAATCTGTCATTTTTTTTATAACTGTCAGTAAATATCAGGGGCTAATAATTTGTCATTCTGTGTTGACTTTTTAAGTGTAAATCTGGCAAATTACTTTGTTATGTATTGTCAGTGTTTCCATATCATGTTTATACTGTTTAAATAAATATTCATTGTATTAGTTTTCAATAGGGGCTCTGTAATTTTACAGGTTGGCAGTAAAAAAATGTGCTCCATCAGTAAATTTTCCATGTTTTGTCAGTAAAAAATGCAGCAGGAGGTTGGCAACCCTGGCCAGTGCTAGTGTTGTGCCAGGATACATTTTATGGCAGTAGGTAAATGGTTGTCAACTTAGAAGGGCCTAAGGGCCGCATGTAATATTTATTATATGTAATGATGTAAAACACTGCTGAAGAATTAAGGATAGTACACATAGGCTGAATGTCGGGCAGTATCGGCCCATGTGTACTGGAGTCAGGCCAGCTTCTGTCATAGGGGCATGGCTGAAAAAGGTCTGCCGATTGGCTCCCAATCCCAATGGCTGAGAGTGCTGACCGGAGTGTTCCGCCGGGGGGGGTTACCATCCACCTGTCGGAACACAATAGCACAGCAGGGGAGAATGCTGTACTAATGTTGGATAGTTAGTACAGCGGCTCCTCCTGAGCTGCCAGGTTTTATTTTCATTCAGTCCTGCTGGGTTGAATGAAAAAAAGCTGCCAGTGTGTACAAGGCTTGAAGACTTACTAGAAGAGATGGTCAGAGACTTTGCTACATGAATGGTTGTAGATTAGAGTCATGCTGTAGGAGACAGTTAGAGAAGAGACTGAGGGCATGTCACATGAAACTGCTAGTGACCTCAGCCCTATTACAAATCAAAGTTTCCTTTGTCATCTGCTGGGTTTCCGAGGACCACACTGCAAACACCAAGGGGCCACATGTGGCCTTTGGACCACAGATTTGGCATCAGGGCTGTAGGATATTTGTAATAAATCTTACAAACCTCTCATTCCTAAATGTATTATCTGTCTTTAAGGGCTGTGCTTGTCCTTGTCACATCATTTTAGCTCTGAGGTAAGGCGCTTTGAGTTCCTTTTCTCTACGTCCCCTTTCTCTGAACCTGTTTAGTAGTTGTTTAGCTTATATGTGAATGTTGCATCACTAGAGCAGTTCTTGGTATTCTCTGGTATTGACCAATGGGAGTACCACAAACATGATTAGGAGTATGGAAGCTGGGGGGCAGCCCATTGATTTAAATGGGCTGCCCTCCAAGCAACAAATGTGGCAGAGTAGCTCATGGAGCATTTTTGCACCTGGCTTGTGCGTTTGGGGTGCCGTTCTAATTGTACAATCTCTGTACAATCTCCTTTAAGTTTACCAAAAGTATATAATAGGACACACTATCAGATTGAATAGTGTATGGGGAGGAGTCCGGACGTCCAGGGACACACTTCTTGTCAGGACCTGTGTTATTGCATGTCTCACTTGCAGGTGGCACTGTTGCTTTCAGCTCCAATGGGTGTCTCCCAGCAGAGGGAAAAACAGATAATCAGGTTTCACCTGATGTGGTCTGCTGGGAGTATATAAGCCCGCCCTTCTCTAAAACTCATTGCTTCAGTATTTGTTTCTCAAAGCTGTGTTCCTGCCTAAGCCTGATCTGTCCTTGTATTTTATCCTTATCCAGAGTCCTGTCCCCAGGTTCATGCTGCTGCTGGCTTTCTATTCCTCTTGTCTCCTGTCTCTGCCGGTATTCTTATGTGTGTTCCCTTATTTGTAAATAGTACGTTAGTTAGTTAGGGCATTTGCTGGGGTTTCTTTGTTTCAACTACTTCCACCTTGTTACTGGTGCTGGTATTGGGTGTGTGTCATTTTCATAAATAAACATATTTTTCACTTATCCGTATGTCCTGATTTCTTTAGGTGCAGCCAATTGATCTGTTTACCCTTACTGGATACTTGCATCCTGACACTTCTGTTTTCAATACTACAGCTCTGCTCCACACAGGCTATCATGTGATCACTCAGCTCCTGCACATGCTGTCAAATGAATGATTTATGCAAAGAGAAGGTAAGTTACAAAAGGATTGATCGGCAGAGTTAACACTGGGTATGTATTGAGAGTGAACAATGCTCACTGCCAATGACTGAATTTGAGTATGTATGAAGCTACAGAGATGAGCAGGAATGATTTTCTGGAGTTGGAGGACAGGTGCAAGGTGTGTATTAATGAGGTCAGCTGCTGAAGTACTTCCTCTTAAACAGTTTTCACATCCTATAAGATGTATACCAGGAAATCAAGGAGGTGTTTTCCATAGAAGAAAGCAAAGGCTGAGGCAAAGCAAGTCATAGAGTAAGGAAAGAAAGTTTTTTTTCTGCAACAGAAGTACAGGTACATAGAAAAGCTGGAATTAGAAAAAAACAAAAGAAAAAAAGGTGGACTTAGCCTTAAGGGAAAGCAGCAGTATCTTTAACTGTATTTCTTTTCTAACTGCAAAGGCAATTAGCACAGGTTCACACCACAGGCATGCGTGGGAGGTGTGCTGAGTGTGCCTGGGCACACCCTAAACACCTTTGCCCCGGGCCACTGATAAGGCAGTAAAGCCAGCCTCCAGTACTGGGCTGCACAAATGCCGTGTGATAAAAATCTGCAAACCCCACCATTTTATTCTCTAGGACCTCTGCTTTAAAACAAATATATAATGTTTGAGGGAATTAGGTCATTTTCTAGCAAAAAATACAGATTTTTTAAATGTAACAAAAAGTGTAAAAAAAAGGCCTGGTCTTCAAGTGGTTAAAGCATATTTTTACTTTTGCAGTCAAAAAGTACACCCCTCACATTTTTGTAAATATTTTATTATATTTTTAAAATAGTGAGTGTACAGCTTGTATAACACTGTAAATTTGCTGTCCTCTCAAAATAACTCAACACATAGCCATTAATGTCTAAACTTCTGGCAACAAAAGTGAGTACACCCCTACGTGAAAATGTCTAAATTGGGCCCAAAGTGTCAATATTTTGTGTGGCCATCATTATTTTTTAGCACTGTCTTAACCCTCTTGGGTATGGAGTTCACCAGAGCTTCACAGGTTGTCACTGGAGTCCTCTTTCACTCCTCCATGACGACCTCACGGAGCTGGTGGATGTTAGAGACCTTGCACTCCTCCACCTTCTGTTCAAGGATGCCCCACAGATGCTCAATAGGGTTTAGGTCTGGAGACATGCTTGGCCAGTCCATCACCTTTACCCTCAGTTTCTTTAGCAAGGCAGTGGTCATATTGGAGGTATGTTTGGGCTTGTTATCATGTTGGAATACTGCCCTGCAGTCCAGTCTCCTAAGGGAGGGGATCATGCTCTGCTTCAGTATGTCACAGTACGTGTTGGCATTCATGGTTCCCTCAATGAACTGTAGCTCCCCAGTGCCGGCAACACTCATGCAGCCCCAGACGATGACACTCCCACCACTATGCTTGACTGTAGACAAGACACAATTGTCTTTGTACTTCTCACCTGGTTGCTGCCACACACGCTTGACACCATCTGAACCAAATACATTTATCTTGATCTCATCAGACCACAGGACATGGTTCCAGTAATCCATACCCTTAGTCTGCTTATCTTCAGTAAACTGTTTGCAGGCTTTCTTGTGCATCATCTTTAGAAGAGGCTTCCTTCTGGGATGACAACCATGCAGACCAATTTGATGCAGTGTGCAACATATGGTCTGAGCACTGACAGGCTGACCCCCCACCCCTTCAACCTCTGCAGCAATGCTGGCAGCACTCATACGTCTATTTCCCAAAGACAACCTCTTGCTATGGTGCTGAGCATGTGCACTCAATTTCTTTGGTGGACCATGGCAAGGCTTGTTCTGAGTGGAACCAGTCCTGTTGAACCACTGTATGGACATGGCCACTGTGCCGCAGCTTAGATTCAGGGTCTTGGGAATCTTCTTATATCCTAGGTCAGATCCTCAGAGTGTTCTTTTCCATGAGGTGCCATGTTGAATTTCCAGTGACCAGTATGAGAGAGTGAGAGCGATAACACCAAATTTAACACACCTGCTCCCCATTCACACCTGAGACATTGTAACACTAATGAGTCACATGATACAGAGGAGTGAAAATGGCTAATTGGGCCAAATTTGGAGATTTTCACTTAGGGGCGTACTCACTTTTGTTGTCAGCAGTTTAGACATTAATGGCTGTGTGTTGAGTTATTTTGAGGGGACAGCAAATGTACACTGTTATACAAGCTGTACACTCACTACTTTACATTCTAGCAAAGTGTCATTTCTTCAGTGTTTTCACATTAAAAGATAGAATAAAATATTTACAAAAATGTGAGGGGTGTACTCACTTTTGTGAGAAACTGTATATAGACAGTATACAGCCCTCAAATTTTGCACTCGCCTACTTGCATTTTGCGAGTGCAAAATGAGGGCTGGGGAGGAGCTGGGCTGCCTGGGAGCGAGGAGGAGAGGGGGGGACGAGCACCGCCGGCAGGCGGGATGAATAGGAGCTGTCCTCCCAGTCCAATGCCAGGCGCATTCTGTCTGTCACAGGCACAGGTCAGGAGGGCGGGACTGTGTGTAACCGAGAGCTCAGCTTTAGGCAATGCTAATGTAAACGGTTACAGCGGGCAAACCCGCTCTGTGATCCCGGCTGGATCTCTTCTTCTTTCACACTCTATTGCACTGGGAGAACAGCTCCCATTCACGCCCAGGCACTGGTGAGGTTGAATAATGGACACTAGTGAGGCTACTATGGTGGGCACAGGTGAGGCTGCAATGGTGGGCACAGGGGAGGCTGCAATGGTATGCACAAATGAGGAAACAATGGTGGGCACAGGTGAGGCTACAATGGTGGGCACAGGTGAGGCTACAATGGTGGGCACAGGTGAGGCTGCAATCATGGGCACAGGTGAGGCTGCAGTCATGGGCATAGATGAGGCTACAATGGTGGGCACAGGTGAGGCTGCAATTGTGGGCACAGGTATGGCTGCAATCGTGGACACTGGTGAGGCTATATTGGTGGGCACAGGTGAGGCTACAATGGTAGGCACAGGTGAGGCTGCAATGGTGGGCACAGATAAGGCTGCAATGGTGGGCACAGGTGAGGCTGCAATGCTGGGCACAGGTGAGGCTGCACTCATGGGCACTGATAAATGTTTTATGCAGAATTAACAACTTTAAGTGTCATTTCATGAGAATTTATGAGGGTGTGTATAGGGGTGGGATTAGGGGCGGGGCACGGTAGGGGTTGGGTGGGGCAACTGGTGGTGAGTAACCCTTAAGGCCTGGCTAGTAGCTCAGGACTTGAAATTGAAATTTTGAGTGCTGCAACAGTATATATATATATATATATATATATATATATATATATATATATATATAGTATCTCACAAAAGTGAGTACACCCCTCACATTTTTTGTAAATATTGTATTATATCTTTTAATGTGACAACACTGAAGGAATGACACTCTGCTACAATGTAAAGTAGTGAGTGTACAGCTTGTATAACAGTGTAAATTTGTTGTCCCCTCAAAATAACTCAACACACAGCCATTAAAGTAAACCGCTGGCAACAAAAGTGAGCACGCCCCTAAGTGAAAATGTCCAAATTGGGCCCAATTAGCCATTTTCCCTCCTCTGGTTTCATTTGATTTGTTAGTGTTACAAGGTCCCAGGTGTGAATAGGGAGCAGGTGTGTTAAATGTGATGTTTAGCCAGGTCTTCTCGCCAAACATCAGTGCCTAGCCTCACAAATGCACTTTGTGGACTGTGGACAGTCTTCACAGAACAATGTAGCTACAAAGGGTGGGCCAACTCAATATTTAACCCCACGGACTAAGACTGGGATGCCATTAAATAAACATATGGCCTTATTAATGTTAATTACAATGAAATAAGATAATAACTACAGGAAGTCACCCGTGTATTAAGCCTTATGGGATAAACTCACAATTTCTGATTTTGACTATAACTTTAGTATTTATAAACATTTGCTAACAAATTCCCTATATTTATATAAAATTAGTTTATGCAAGTAGTGAATAATTGAATTATATGAAAAATTAAAACCTATATAACATTGCTTTTTACTTCAATCCACATGCTTAAGAATGCATCACTGAGCATGTTTTCTATTTTTTTGGCACCGCTATAATGCTTGAGGCTTAGATGTCAGTTTGAGAGTGTGTCACAATAGTATAATGTAAAACAGATTATTTTTGTAGGTATTGAGTTATGTTACAATAGATAAAACATCAGAGGCAAGCGAACTTCGTAAAATTTGTAATGCCAGTGATTTACTCGATCTTCTTCATTGGGTTTCATTCTGCTGATCTGATGGTATTTTTTCCGCAGGTGCGTTTTACAATTTTTTACAAAATTCAATCCCCCCGCCCCCCCCAACCCCACAAGCTCTACCAGTCTAGCTCAGCAGATATATATGCAACCACCCTTATAGAAAGAGGATTGAAAGTATGCTGCCCACTGCAGTGTCTTTCAGCTCCCTTCAGACTTACCAAGGTTACAGGGATATTCCAATATAGTTACATAGTTAGTCTGGTTGAAAAAAGACACAAGTCCATCTAGTTCAACCAATCCCATGCTCGATCTCCTCTTTATTAAAAGAAGACAATTAGGGGGTCTTGGCACTATAGTTTTCAACCCCAGTTTAATGGAGTCTCTTAGGGATTTATTATTGTTACTAGAACATGGAATTCTGCAAGATTCCTGCAGTCCAGTTCTCATGCTGTCATTCATAATTAGTTTATCAAGTCAATAGAAAAAGTAACATTTCTGATCTACTGAACCTGATTAGCTGATCAGAATTTTCTGATATTTGCTGGCCATGGATCAGTTTGATCCTACGGATTTTCAACCCAGTGATCTGTTTGTTCAATGGTAATTTATATTTGATAGGCTTAGCAAACCACGGTTACATTTTTACCCTCTGGTCAAAGAAGGCCTGTTACTGACTGATGAAAAAGCATTTCCTTCTGCTGTGGGAAAGGCATGCTAATTGTGAAGGAAAAAAAACATAAATTCCATAGCCAAATTTCACTGATGCTGTCAATTGAAATTGTTCTGCACCATAACCCGACTTGCAATTTAACCTCCCTGGCGGTATGATTATTGCAGATTTTTGGTGCTGAAAGCGGTACATTATTTTGCATGGAAATTTGGCGTTTTATATTGTAGGCTTGTAATTCTTAGGAATCCAATGTCCAAACAAGAGTCTAGTAGACATCCTGGGTATGATAAAGTTTAAAACATGAATTCATAAATTATAATATAATAAATAACTAAAAATAATTATCAAAAATAATAACGTAATAGTAATAATAATCATTTATTCAATAATGTAATCAAACCAAAAACACTGAAATTTGCTCAGTTGCAGAATTGTCGCTGTCGTCACTTTCAGTGTCTGATGATAAATTTCCCCAAAAATCAGTATCACTCAATTCTGCAAATGATTCTTATTTACTATCGCTGTTTACTAGCTGGTCAAAAAACACTTTTGACGTAAAGGGACACTTTTTGGTTGCCATGGCCTTTCTCAAGTTTCCAGGCAGAAAGAATGGCATATATAATATAAAAGTGCATGCAGGGCACTGGGCAAACCACTAGGGACAAAGGGGATGTGAAATGATTTCATTTAGTAATGTAATCTTACAGATTACAGTGTATTGTATGTTTACTGTGTGTTTCATTTTTTGAATTTGCCGCCGGTTTGCCCCAGTGCAACATGACGCACGCAGGGAGCGGAGCCCGGCACACAGAGGCATCGGGCGGCAGACACAGCCCGCAGACATGGTGGGAGGACATCGCTGGATCCAGGGGACAATGTGAGTAACGCTGCCTTGGATCCAGCGATGAAATCCTGAGTGTGGCTCGGGGATACAGCTAATGGTACTGAAATTCCACCCCGAGCCGCACTCGGGAATACCGCCAGGGAGGTTAAAGGTATAACTCAAGCTTGTAATTTCAATAATTAGTATTTTTTCATAGACTTCAAGGAGTCTGAGTAAGTGTACTGCTGTAAATGGTTTTACTGTTTTTATTGTTTTTCTTACAGTAATAAATTACTATATTATATCTGGCCCATTTTGGTATTTGTCACCTTATGCGAGCACCGCTTTATCATCTAGTGGCGTTGTGGGCTTTTCCAAATCTCCCCCAGGGATGGGCTGCTACTACAGTCTAAGGATCTCAGGTGGATGGATAAAGCATGGATGTCCATATTGTGGAAGCCGAGATTGATCATTCCCAATGCGTGACTTGCTGCATTGGCAGCTGGGGAGTGCAGTCTTACAGTCATTTGCGCATGGTGCCCCCCTTTTCTGGATGGTGGAAGCAATACACATTTCTGAAGTGAAAGGCCTTTTTAGTTTATGCATTTTCTTGGTTGTGATTTTCACCTTCACATTTTAATGCACATGATTTATAGTGGATGTTTCAATGTATTATTTACTTAATTTGATTAGCTGTTGCCATATTAAAGGAATTGTAAAGGCAGAAGGGTTTTTTTATCTTAATGCATTCTATGTATTAACCACTTCCGGACCGCCGTATGTCGTTTGACGGCGGTACTTTGAAGTGGAATACCGTTGTTATGGTAGCAGATAGCTACCATAACCCCGGTATCTATTTTTTCAGGAAGCGATTCTGTACAAGATAAAAGTGGTCTTAGCGGCGGATTCGCCGCGAGATCACTTTTATCAGCGGCGGGAGGGGTGCCCCCCCTCCTGCAGCTTTACGGTCATCTCCGCCGCTTACCGGACCCGCCGACAGCAGCGGAGATGATCCGATGCTTTCCCCCCAGTGTCCGTGAGCCGACTGAGCGGCTAAAGCCGCTCACTCGGCTCCATAACATGGCTGGGCGGAAGCTACATCACAAGTAGCTTCCGCCCAATGCTCTTAAAGGGGACATTTTTTTTTTTTTAATGCATTTTAGTCTAAAAATGAGATCTGAGGACTTTGTGACCCCAGATCTCATATTTTGGAGGTCCTGGCATGCTTTTTTCTATTACAAGGAATGTTTACATTCCTTGTAATAGGAAAAAAAGTGATCAAAATTTTTTTTTTAAAAAAGAAAGTTGTAAAAATAAAAATTAAAAAGTAAAATACATAATTAAAAAAAAAAAAAATTTTTAAAGCGCACCGTCCTTGCGAGCTCGCGCGCAGAAGCGAACGCATACGTAAGTCCCGCCCACATATGCAAACGGTGTGCAAACCACACATGTGAGGTATCGCCGCTATCGTTAGAGCGAGAGCAATAATTCTAGCCCTAGACCTCCTCTGTAACGCAAAAATGCTAACCTGTAGAATTTTTTAAACGTCGCCAATGGAGATTTTTATGTTGCAAAGTTTGTCGCCATTCCGCGAGCGGACGCAATTTTGAAGCATGACATGTTGGGTAACATTTTACTCGGCGTAACATTATCTTTCACAATATGAAAAAAAATTGACCTAACTTTACTGTTGTCTTATTTTTTAACTCAAAAAACTGAATTTTTTCAAAAAAAATCGCGCTTTTAAGACCGCTGCGCAAATACGGTGTGACATAAAGTTTTGCAATGGCCGCCATTTTATTCTCTAGGGTCTTAGAAAAAAAAATATATAATGTTTGGGGGTTCTAAGTAATTTTATAGCAAAAAAAACAGTTTTTAACTGATAACCTCCAAACTCCAAAAAGAGGCTCGGTCTTAAAGTGGTTAAGATAAAAAACCTTTTCTGTGTAGCAGCCCCCCAGCACCCCCAAATTACTTACCTG
>BLSH010365507.1:780739-793317 GCA_018402905.1 Glandirana rugosa
AAAAATAGAATTGGTGAAATTCTGGCTCGGAGAAAAACCTCAAACCTCCAATAGTCAATTTTTGACAAAAAAAACGATATTTTAATGAATCTTGGGGGTTTGTAATATATAAATGGAGATTTTTATGTTGCAAAGTTTGTCGCCATTCCGCGAGCGGACGCAATTTTGAAGCATGACATGTTGGGTAACATTTTACTCGGCGTAACATTATCTTTCACAATATGGAAAAAAATTGACCTAACTTTACTGTTGTCTTATTTTTTAACTAAAAAAACTGATTTTTTTCAAAAAAAATCGCGCTTTTAAGACCGCTGCGCAAATACGGTGTGACATAAAGTTTTGCAATGGCCGCCATTTTATTCTCTAGGGTCTTAGAAAAAAAAATATATAATGTTTGGGGGTTCTAAGTAATTTTATAGCAAAAAAAACAGTTTTTAACTGATAACCTCCAAACTCCAAAAAGAGGCTCGGTCTTAAAGTGGTTAAGATAAAAAACCTTTTCTGTGTAGCAGCCCCCCAGCACCCCCAAATTACTTACCTGAGCCCCATCTCTCTCCAGCGATGTCCATGAATGTCTAAGCCATCCGACACACTCCTCCTGATTGACTGAAACACAGCAGCGGTGCCATTGGCTCCTGTGGCTGTCAATCAAAGTCAGTCAGCCAATCAGGGGAGAGAGGGGCGGGACGGATCGGGGCTCAGTGTCTGAAAGGATACATGGATCCCCATAGGAAGTGGCTGGCTGTGGGGGAACTCAATAGGAGGAAGGGGCCAGGAGCAGCAAAGAGGGACCCCAGAAGAGGAGGATCCAGGCTGATCGGTGCAAATCCGACTGCACAAAGGAGGAAGTATAACATGTTTGTTTTTTATTGTTTTTTTTAAAGTGAGACTTTACAATCACTTTAAGGCGCTGCAGATTTATTATTATGTTTTTTTATGTTACCCCCAAAGCTGCCTGATAAGGACCCTCTCCCTCTTTATTGCCATTGGTACATGTCTCCCATAGCAGTTCTCAGCTTCCCATGCTTTTTTTCACAATAGCTTACATTTTAGAAAACTACCAGAATTGCTTAATAAGATTCAAACTCATAAATTTTAAGGCAGTGTATAGTATCATTCTGCTGTGACTCCAAGGATAGCATTGTTGTACTTTGGCAAGTGATACTAAAGTAATGTGATACTGAAGTGAAGTTTAACCACTTGTTGACCGTGTCGCATGATATATGGCGGCAAGTTGACTCCGCTGCGCAGATCGGCGCCTATAAACAGCGGTCCGCGCAGCCGCAGTTGCAGGCGGGCGCGTGCCGCTTCCAGCGCACTCTCATGCCCGCCATGCACTCCCTGAGTGGGGCCACGGGTTGGGCGGACTCGATGTCCGCCGGCGACCCGCAATCGCCTACTACAGAGGAATAACGGGAAACCGCCGATGTAAACACAATGGTTCCCCTTTCTGACAGGCGGCATGACAGAGAGCTACTGATCCCTGTGATCAGGATCGGTTAGATCTGTCATGCCCCTGCCAGCTCAGCCCCCATACAGTTATAACACACACAGGGAACACAGTTAACCCCTTGATTGCCCACTACAGGTTAACCCTTTCCCTGCCAGTGACATTTGTACAGTAATCAGTGGCTTTTTTTTAGCTCTGATCGCTGTATAAATGTCAGTGGTCCCCAAAATGTGTCAAAGATGTCTGATCTGTCCACCGCAATATCACAATCCCGATAAAAATTGCAGATCGCCGCCTACTACCTACTAGTAAAAAAAAAATAGTAAAAACGCCATAAATTAATTCTCATGGATTGTAAACGCTGCAACTTTTGCGCAAACCAATCAATATATGCCTATTGCAATTTTTTTTTACCAAAAATATGTACAAGAATATATATCGGCCTAAACTGATGAATACATTTGTTTTTTTATATATATTTTTTTTGGATATGTATTATAGCAAAAAGTAAAAAATATTGTTTTTTTCAAAATTGTTGCTTTTTTTTGTTTATAGTGCAAAAAATAAAAACCGCAGAGGTGATCAAATACCATCAAAAGAAAGCTCTATTTGTGGGAAAAAAAGGACGTCAATTTTGTTTAGGTACAGCGTTGCATGACCGCGCAATTGTCAGTTAAAGCGACACAGTGCTGAATCGCAAAACGTGCTCTGGCTCAGGAAGGGGGCAAATCCTTCTGGGGCTGAAGTGGTTAACAGGGATACTTTATTTCGGTAACTATTTATTGCTATCACAAAGAGTGGCAAAATAATAAAAATCAGTGTTGTAACAAGACAGTCTATCCTCAACATGTCAGTCTAAACAAGAAAGTCTATCTCCGAATGAGCAATCTCTACCTGACCTTCTCTAAGAAAGCATTCTCTAATAGTGCAATATTTTTCTAACATGGCAGTCTCTCAAAGGGGCAATCATTCACGCAACAGTTTATAACAGGGCAGTCTATCACATTTTAGTTACAGACCAGGGAGGTCCTTGGAGACGAAGCCCCCGTGACTCCTCACTGAAAATCAGTTGTCCACGCCCTGAGCAACCATAATTCCTCTGTCAACTGATACGCATTAGCTGCTCTACTAAAATGAAGACTGCCCACTCCCTTAATAATTATCATTGCAGTTAACTATCCTCCCAACTACAACTCTCCTCAACCTGAGAGTCACCTGTACTGCACTTCTCAAAGCTTCACTTGGACTGTTGAGTACTTTTAACGCCACAGGACTGGGGACCACTAAGAACTCAAAACCACTCAAACGTGTTTTAGAAAAAGTGGCAAATAATGTGTTTTAACAAAGCAAAGTGTTGTGACCAGTCTTAATTTCATCAAAACGTTTTCATCAAAATTTTTGTCAGCTGCATTTTTACAGTGATTAAACCGAAATGAAAAGCACAGCACATTTTCATCCACTGATGAAAACTATGATGAAAATCAATTCCATTTTTGTTAGCGAATGAAAACTTAATGAAAATGTGAGGCAGGGACGTTTACCCTCGTGAACTAATTTCCTGTTTCCATGGAGCTCCGTCTGCTTATGCTCCCAGCAAGCAAGTGACTGTGTGCAGCCAGCATTACAGGCCTCCGAGTCTCACACCATGACGACTGCCAGAGACCAGGGCAGCACTGTGCATTACAGCCAGGCCTCCCCAGTCCCGGGGGGGTACCACAGAGCAGAGAGCAGATAGAGCACACAATGTGAGTGTGTAGTGCACATTACAATTACAGCAGGCCTGAGGTGAGGCCTCTCTTCAGACCACTGTCCATCCAGAGCATTGTGTGTGCATTACAGGCTTCCTCTGACCACTGGCAGTGGCATCCAGGGCACTATGCATTACAGGCCATCCCTCAGACCACTATCCTACACTGTGCAGCATTAAAGGTCTCCACTGACCACTGGCAGTGACATCCAGGGCACTGTGCATTACAGGCCATCCCTCAGACCACCAACCAGCACTGTGTAGCATTACAGGCTTTCTCTGACCACTGGCAATGGCATCCATGGTACTGTGCATTACAGGTCATCCCTCAGGCCACCATCCAGCACTGTGCAGCATTACAGGCCTTCTCTGACCACTGGCAGTGGCATCCAGGGCACTGTGCATTACAGGCCATCCCTCAGGCCACCATCCAGCACTGTGGAGCATTACAGGCCTCCTCTGATCACTGGCAGTGGCATCCAGGGCACTGTGCATTACAGGCCATTCCTCGGTCCTGAGACCGCCATCCAGCACTGTGCAGCATTACAGGTCTCCTCTGACCAGTGTCCACCAACATGGTAGCATCCAGAGTACTGTGCATTACAGACCTCCTCAGACCTCTGTCCATAGTACTCTGCAGCATTACAAGCCTCCTCAGACCACCATCCAGAGCACTGTGCAGCATTACAGGCCTCCTAAGACCACCGTCCAGAGCACTGTGCAGCATTACAGACATCCTCAAACCATCCAGAGTGGCTAAATCTGTATCTGAGTTTGTTCAAACCTTAATACCATAAATAATAACATGATATTAGATTTTTTAAATTCAGGAGTATATCATGAGTTTGGAAATTCTATATAAATGCTTAAATAATGCATTACAATTTAACTAAACACATTAGATTTTAGTAGACCAAAATTATTTTATTAGACCAAAATGTACTGGAGATTTTAGTTGACTAAAATACGACAAAAACTAAAACAATTGCAGATGACTAAAATGGGACTAAAATGAAATGGCATTTTAGTCAAAAGACTATAACTAAAACTAAATCAAAATTTGATGCCAAAATTAACACTGGTTGTGACAAGTAATGTTTTGAGCTAGCTCTACCTTTTGTTACACATCCACAAACAAAATGTAACAACCCTACGTGCAAAAATCACACAGTATTACATGTGCCTATTTAATTAATGTACTCAATGTACTCACAACTTATGCTATCACTTTTTTCACACACATGTTTAGAGTGATGAAAGACTAAACAACCATAGATAAAGATTAAAACAGCCATAACAGTAAGTGACAACATCCCATCATTGAATTATATTAATTTTATAATTATAATATTATAATTTTCATAACTCAATCATTTTCACTCCCTCATATGGGTAAATGAAAACATTTGTCTTGTGCACATTGACTCAGTATTGACTCAGCAGAACGTAGTTCAGTGCTTAACTGATACATAGTGATTAACAAATTAAATTTAAATTTGAAATCTCTAACGCAAGAAAAAAAAAAAAACATGCTAGGTTCCTAAGAATCCATGATGTTTGAATATATTTAAGATGGATTCTGAAAATGAATTGACAAGAGTGACTTGGTTTGAAGTAATGTAAACTCTGAAGATGAATTATGCATGAAAACCAAGTTAATATTTATTTTGAACTCATTTCTGCTGTCACTAATTTTACAAACCACTTTGCCAAAGCAAAGGGAGATAAAAAAAAGTAAACCCCCCCCCCCCCCCCAGAAAATTATATAAAGCATAAAAAGTAAAAGAAAACATACAAACAAATTGTTTGTTTATGTTCAAATTTCATACTTTCTCTGTCAGGTTTAACTGAAAATGATGTTACTCTGACTGGTATTATATAAGTCAGCCAGTGAACTGTAAGATTCAGAGCACAGCCATTTAAGCATAAATAATTCATCGGGAAAAGAGGAAGCTCATTTTTCATCCATTTAGCAATGTTTGTTAACTATTACAATGTTGCAGACTTAATGATGACAAATCTGCAATCACTATATTTATTTAACCTTCATATAAACATTTATTCATGAAAGAAATGAAAATATTTAAAATAATGTATCTAAAAAAGACTACATTTTAATTCATGTGAAGAAAACCCATACAACTACTGCACCTATTTTATCACCATAGTATTTGATCATTACCGTAAACACTGTGTAAAAAGTAGTAGTAGTAGCAGCATGCAATAACTATATAATATAATATAATATAATATAATATAATATAATAAGATAGTGTTATCTTATCTTATACCATAAGCATACAAGTGCATACCTGACTCTAAAAAGATGCTGCTTAGTGGCAGCTGCATGTTGTAACTTAGGGCAACCACCACTTACCTTTAGGGTGAATTTAGGCTGTTATGCATGCACAATGCAAGTCAATGATGCAACATAGCTACCTATGTCCTCTGAATTGCATGGCATCTACTCTGTTCATTACAGGAGCATACAACTGACAAAACTAAACTTATAAGTGCTCAGTTTTAAGTAATGGCACATGTTGTTTTATAAAGCAGTACAGTAAAATGTACTTAGTTAATCTCCTTTCAAGAACAGCATACTGTTCTTGGAGTACTGGAGTACTGCTTGGACCTTGAAGAAGGGGAGATACCCTGAAAGGTTGTCCTGAAAAATTGTATGTTAGTGCAAATAAATAAAAAAAGTATCTCGTACAGTACTCAATTTTCTCTGTCACAATTGTACTAATATGGCTACAAACACCTCAAGTAAGGACAGCATAGTAACAGAACAATCTATCTATCTATCTATCTATCTATCTATCTATCTATCTATCTATCTATCTATCTATTTATTAACAGAGGTCCTTCATTGTACCTGAGGATGCCAAGGATCCACCCACAACCTGGGAATGTCAGAGAGCAGTTCTCTAGACAAAGTGAGCATCACTGCATGGGTTACTTTTTTCTACAACCCAGAGTTAGTTAATGGCCCCATAAAAACGTCAGCGTTTTTGAGCTGTAGATGGCGTCGGCGTTAATGAGCTGAAAGTAGAACCCATGGCCATCGCGTTCTGAGGCTGTAACGTTTTGGCATTTTTTGACACCGCAAAACGCCAACTAACGCCAACTAATATTGTACCGGCGTTTTCCGGCGTTTTTTGACGCCCACGTTTTTAGGTTGAAAAATAGCAGAGGGATAATTTTTTTAAAAAAAAGCCTATTGACACCGACACTCACTAACGCCGATGCATAACGCCGAAAAACGCCGGTTTTTTTTCCTTGACGTCGGGCCCGACGTTTTGTTTAATTTTGAAGATACGCCCGTGTGTATGAGGCCTTAAAGTGATACTCACCCTTCCCCATCCTCAAATTGTTTTCCAGCTTACCTGCAGTGCTGTAGGGTTTATTAAAGCAGATACTTACCCGCACACCAAATCTACCATTGTCCCATGGTGATCCATTATTCGAGTGCCACACAACAGGTCCTACGCCACCATCTTGGTCCTCTTCAGCTGACTGCTTCTTCCGGGTGCAGGCAGCCAGTTCTGATAATGCCCTGAACCCGTTTCCGGACCACCAGCCAGACCATCCACACCATTGCTCTGCTGTGCGATCCTGCAGCCTCCTGGGAGCAGTTGTGAACCCCATGAGCCTGCAGGACCAGGTACACGTCATTCTGGCCTAGTCGTATTGGAAGAATGGGAAGGGCTAAATTTATTTTAAAAAATATGGAAAAAAATTAGTTTGCTTGTGGGGCTGTGTGTTAAAGCAGAACTAACTTCCTTTTGGGAGTTTAGGGTTGCTTTAAGTAATACATTTTGAAGGTAAATGTTTTACAGAAATCTGTAGAGACATACAAGGGAAAAAGGAAATTGTTTTTTATTTACTTATTTCAGTACTTGTTTGCCAGTGGTAGGCCTGCATGATCATGCTTGTCTCAAAGGATTCCTGTGTTTGATACAAGTATTAGACCACCGTTTTTTGCACCATACTCTAGCAAAATGTGCTGTTAGTCTTACAGAAAGAGCCTTGAGTTTTACTCAGACAGTTGAAGGTACATTTCCACATTTTGCTTCCAGTACCGGGCAATTGGAAGTCACTTGCCAGGCATTCTTATTTATTATAGAGGGGTGTACTGTCAGTTAGTAGCCATACTCCCTCAGAACCACACCTTGAAAGACCATATTGAATAATGCTACACCTGCTCATATACAGTATGTCTCTATAAATATCTGCCCAAGACATAGGTATTTAATTGTTTTTTTTTCTTTTGCATAAAATGTGCTACCCTCCAATTCCCCACCTAGGAAATGCATAGAAATTACATAAGTGAAAGTAGGGTTTTGAAGGAAAAACACCTGTGTATAAATACATACTCCCAAAACAAGGCAAACAAGTATTGGCAAAAGCTTATGGTAATTCCATCCTAACCCTTTATCTGATATGCATGACTAAAACTGACATCTTGCCTATTTATCTGCATATGAACACTAACATTTTTCTGGTAAATGCTTATGGTAATTGCCCTTAAAAAAATTAAAGCAGAACTTCACCCAAAAGGGGAAGTTCCTCTCTTCCTCCTCCTCTGCCATATTTGGATTATATTTTTGTGAAGGGGGAGCGGGTACCTATTTTTGATAAGTACCCACTCCCACTTCTGCTCAGATTGCCTAGGCAATTCGAATGGAAGTTCTTTTCCCCCTCCTTGCCCACAACCATCTGGGACACGTCACAGGTCCCAAAAGGCTGCGGGGTCATTCACAATGCTCAGTGCACACCTCGCACAGCAGGCAGCTGGCTATGAAGTTGCAAAGAGTCACAACCGGCTGCCCACAGTTAACATGCCAGTGCCGAGGAACCGATGAAGAAACAGTCCAGGTGAGGATGGCGCTGAATGCTTGGACAGGTACGTGTCTGTTTTTTAAAAAGTCAGCAGCTGCTGACTTTTAATTTTTGCACATCTGACTAAAGCTCCTCTTTAAACCTTTCTGTATTTCTGAGACTGATTTATTTTGCTTGATCAAAGAGCTGATCATATTTTTATAATTCCAGTTTGCCTGATGGTCTGTCCTAACATGAAAATTTTCCCATCTCAACCTTGTATTTTTTTTACAAGCATCTAATTGATTAATTGTCAAACACTCCCCCACCCCATCTCTCTATAAATTTAGATTAGCTTATGGGGAGGCAGAGACAGGGGAAGGCACAGAGGGACACCTCTGCCTAAGTACATCTCTGCTCAAGTAAAGAGCACTTAAACACGACATCAACCAAGGCACAACAAAGAAAGCAACTAAAAACCAGAGTGCTCCACTCCAGACCCACTGCAAGTGACCTCTATTTTTCCATCCAGGTCCTTCTTTCACAGTTTGCTTCCTACTCTCTCCACTCTGTTACATGCTCTCTCTTCCTTTGCTTCTCACAATAGTGTCCTCTCTCCATAAACTCTCTTTCCTTTACCCCTCCTCTTCATCCTACAGTCTATATCTCCCTCACACCTGCCCTCTCCCTAGTACTCCCACTTACCCTTCCTGCCCAAAATACTAACATACTGTAGCTTCCAGGATACTGTGACCTTCATATAAATCTTGCTCCCACCCTACCCCTCTCACCCTCCTACTTCCTTTAATCTTGTGGGATATTTAGGCCATCTTGAGGGTCAGGATATTTCCCCTAATCCTGGCCCTCCACCATTTAATTTTCATCCCACACCTAGCACCCTGCTTCTTCTGTCAGCATCCACAATCTAAAAACACCAATTTTTATTCTCCTGCTTCCAAGAACCCCTTCAGGCTCTCTAACTGACTTATCAGGATGTATCATGGATGTTGCACCACTTCCTCAAACTCAGTATTTCCAAAAATGAACACTACATATTTCCTCCCATCCCCACAAATCTTGCTAATTTCACCTCCATAGCATCTCCAAGATACCCCCTTTCTTATTGCATGACACTCAACTATTGCAACTCTCTCCTCTTTAACCTACTTCTAAAATGGTTATCCCCCTGCCCCCCCTTCAGTCTCTCATGAATGGTGCTGACATATTTATTCACCTTATCCACATTATCCACTGTCTGCTGCCCCTTTCTGACAATCCATCCACTGGCTTCAGTGCGCCGAACAAATAAATGGAAAATACTGACAACAACAACATACAAAGCAATTTACAATTCTGCCCATTACCAGTTTTGTTTCAATACCACCCAAACTGTCCTCTCTATACTTCCCAGAGCCTCCTGCTCTTTAGTTCTTTCAACACCCGCTCCCATTTAGGATTTCTTCAGAGCCTCTCATCCTCTTTAATCCCTTAACCCAATCTGTCTAACTATCCTCTCCTCTAATGTTCCAAACCATACAGTGCTTACAATCCTATTGAATCATAAAATTACGGTATATCTACATTTTCTACATCTACAAGTACTACATATGTTCAAAGTAATGCCAATCAACAAAATTTCTAAATAAACAAAAAAATCCAAATAGTGTAACCAACATATAAATGAATTAAGAAATATTAAAAATGAATCAATAATGTCCTTTTGTGTAAATAAAGTGCAAATGCATACAATACATATAGAGTGCAAGTGGGATTCTCCATTCCAAGTCCACACACAGTTCATTTGTTCAAAATATAAAGTGACATGTCCCCCATAAAGTGCAGCAATGAATGTGTTCAAAGGGATCTTCAATTGTTCCTTTATACTTCTCTCGAGGGTCCACTCTGTGACACCTTCACCCAAACACTTTAACCCCTTTTAGGGATCAACTTACCAAATAATTGTGACCACTTAAGTTAATAAGTAGGTCTAACCTGCTTATGGATATTTCAACACGTATGTGGACCATTATCTACTTCTTCCTCCTGTTCTACCAGCTCCAAGTGCATGCAAACATAGGCATAGGATAACAGAAAGGGGAGACCATCATATCGCTAAACTGTATTTATTAAAACACGCAATTAAAACCAGAATAAAACTCACATTTGGTAAGGATAAATGTTAAACCAGTTAGAGTCTGTACAAGCCACACTCATTGTCCAAGTGTGATAAAGACACTGTGCAGTTGTTCCACCCTTCTACCCTGTGCACCTTTGGGTGATCCCTGGTAAACTCATCTCTTCAATGATGATTATCCCACCTCCACCTAAAAAAATTACTTTTATTTTCACAGCCCCTCCATTTTAGATTGTTAAAACTGTCCTAATTGTTATGTAATTAATTGTATTATAACTATACTGCCTTCTTTATTTTGTAAAGAGTTGCTCAAACTGTTGGCACTATATAAATCCTATATAAATCCCGTATCATAAAATAATAATTTTGGCTTCCCAGCTAAGTAACAAAAACAACAGACACAACAACAGCCTGTCAGATTCCTGGAAAAGCTATTTTCCAAAAGCATAAATATTCTGGACAGTAGTCGCACATTATTATAATACATTTTTAGGTACGTATTTATATAGCAATAAATGTTACATTCATCAAACATTCAGTGCACATGTATCTTCATGATGCATGTGTTTTTTACTTACAGTGATTGATTTTCCTGCAGTGAATGTTTGATGAATGTTACATTCACTACTTTATAAACATGCCCCTTAGATTAAACATTGCAAATGAATCTGAGCATTGCTGCCAAATAAGAAAACAGCAGACATCAGACTTCTGGGAATGCAATTTTCTAAAATCATAGCTACATCATATGCCAAAATCATTGTAAATTATGTTAAACTGCCTACCTAGGAGGGATCATATTAGCCTCTGCCGATCTTATCCCTAGTTCAAAATAAATGCCATCCTTATCCCTAGTTCACAATAAATGTAATGACAGCCTGCTTCTGTCTACTGACATTTTTATATAATGGAACTCCCAAATACTTAACCCCTGCAGACTGGCTGCATCAGACGACAATGGTGCTTTTAAGGTTATGGATGATTCTAGGGATGATGGAGAGGCACACCAATGTCACAACAAATGCATGCATGGCAGCAGTCAGATGTGAATAGAAGTGGTGTGAGTCACCCATTCTCTGTTTGCGGCAAGCAGCTGAAGCCACAGCGTATCTGGTTCTAGCCAACACAAATACTTGGAACACCACTCCAATGCTGTTTGTAAATCATAGAAAAAAGACAGCACCCCTGCACCCCCGAACATTTTAGTGTTAACTTACATCACCAACCATTCTCCAGTATTAATGATTACAGTCATGCAGTCCTTCATGTTAGCTGGCATGCATGGCGATAAGATCCTGAAGTCAGTATGCACAGATCATGCAAAGCCCCAAGACTGAACAGAATCCCAACCTACCCCCCAGTGTATGTTTAGCTAAAAATGTAGTTTTTGTATATAAAGATGGGATATTTAGGCTGCAGAGAAGAGGGACTAGAGTTATAGGCAACTGTGCTCTTTCTTTAGTAGCATTGTATACACAACTTTTGATACTCTTTTTTTCTTGGCACTGCGATACAATACTGCTCAGACATTCTGCCAGATGTTAGCAGTATCAAAGATAGATAGTAGCGAAGGAACTCAACCCAACATGCCTACCCACCCAGCAGCATATACGGACCTCCCAGACGCGGAACCAAGGGAAAAGGACCCTCCACTACTTGTACACTCACCCTCTAGATCACCACCTCCAAGGTCCTCGTCACAGAGCCCAGCCAAGTCCAGAATGAAAATGGACCCACATATCCAGCCACCACAAAAATTGGGGGTACTAAACCCCAACCCACTACACTCTATCGCCTCGTTCCCGACTACAGGGCAGCCAGTGCTGGACTCTACACTAAAAGACATTCTCCTATCCTTGCAAAGCTTGTTGATGTCCAGTTTCACATCGGTCCTAACTAGAGTTGAGCGAACCCGGACTGTAAAGTTCGGGTCCGTACCGAACTTTGGGGTGTCCGGGACCCAGACCCGGGGTTCTGGTAATTTTAATGAAAAATCTTAAAAATGCTGTAAAAAAGCCCAGGAAGGTCCTAGAGGTCTTCAAAAGGAAGGAAAATGTGGGTAAGGGTGGGACAAGTGCCCTACAAAGAAATGGGGACAGGGAAATAACTTTAAATATTTTTTAAAAAATAAAAACATAAAAAATGCAAAAATGGAGATCATCTTCAAAATGGGTCTGAAAAGTATTAATTAACATTAGAGGCCATAGAACTGTTCTAAAATCATCTTCAAACTGTGTCAAAAAAGTATAAATAAGCCCGGAGTACCCATATCACTGTTCTGCAAAATGTGTGTGTCACTTTAAATGAAATCGGGAATCAGTGCACATCTCTTCTGCACAATTATTTCAAGTCTGTGTGTCACTTTAAATCAAACCGTCAATCATTGCACATCTTTTATTTACACTTCTTTTTAAAGTCTGTGTCAC
>BLSH010365507.1:801638-823839 GCA_018402905.1 Glandirana rugosa
ATAGTCCCCAAGTACTTAGTCCCAGCGTTCCCTCCAATGGGGACGTATTCAGTCTGAGGTGGTGGTCCATGCACTGTGTGTTAGTACCCTTTCTGACGACTGGACTGTCAACACGTCTTTTGGTATGAACTGTGCGAGGTATTCCTCCCTTTCGGAGTTTTCCATTAACGTTTTCTTCAACCTACAAAGGTTTCACGACATAGTTTGGTGTAATTATCTTTCAATACACCTTCCTTTTCACACCTTCCTTTTCCACGTGTTCGTCGTCCCTACTGGCGTCGGACCTCCCCTAACAGTCCTTTTCCGGTAAGTTTCCACAACCCCGTCCACTCCTTGTGAAAGTCCCCAACACCTTTGAATGGCCTTTTCCTGACAATCCCCTCCAGGCTGCGGTCATCCCTGCTGCTTGTGCACCTTTTCCTTCCACACTTTTCCTTCCACATAACTTTCTATTAATGTGGTTTGATACAGCACTTTGGAAACATCCAACTTCTTTTGCAATTACCTTTTGAGGCTTTCCCTCCTTATGGAGCGTGTCAAGTATGGTTTTCTGCACAACTGTCAGGTCAGCAGTCTTTCCCATGATTGTGTGTCACGTACCTGGTGGTGGAGTCTGACTTATGCAGGGGTAACCTCCCTTGCGACCCTGATTCATGAACCCCTGATAGAGTAAACAGGAAGTCCAGGAGTAAGGATGGCACGAGGGTTGAGTTGGTCACCGGTGACGGTTGGAGAAGCTCCTCCGGTCCCGTGTGGGTTTGGAAGGTCGGTGGTACAGGCAGGGTCGGCAACTGGCTGGCGGTGCGGTACAAGGGAGCAGACAGAAGAGTCGTCGGGTACAGGCAGGTTTGTTAACAGTCTAGCAGCAGAAGTACAAAAGGAGCAGGCGATCGGGTGGTCGTAGGCAAGCCGGGTGGTCGGTGCAGGCAGAGTTCAGACAAGGTCGGGGTAAGCCAGGTCACAGGAACTGGTAACAGGTTACAGGTCGCTCAGGAAAACAGGTCACACGCTGTAGATCAGACAGCACTTGCTGCAAGGTGCACACTGTTCAAATAGAGCTGTCTGGCACCGCCCCCTCTGGGAGCGTGAGGAAAGCACAACCAACTGCAAAAAAGTCCACAGCCCAGTCTCCTTCTAACATTGTGATTCCTACTGAACCAGACTGAGAGGCCATTTAAAGGCTCAGCAACCCTTTACAGGAGTCCTGTTTAACCACTTCAGCCCCGGAAGGATTTCCAGCTTTAGGACCGGAGCCCTTTTTGCGATTCGGCGCTTCGTCGCTTTAACTGAGAATTGCGCGGTCGTGCGACGTTGTACCCAAACGAAATTTGCGTCCTTTTTTTCCCACAAATAGAGCTTTCTTTTGGTGGTATTTGATCACCGCTGTGTCATTTCTGATGGCCGCTATAAACAAAAGAAGAGCGACAATTTTGCAAAAAAACCCAAAATTTCTTACTTTTTCCTAAAATACAAATCCAAAAAAAATATAAAAAAACATTTTTTCTCACCGTTTTTGGCCGATTTATATTCTTCCTCATATTTGCGATAAAAAAAATCGCAATCGGCGTTTATTGATTGGTTTGCGCAAAAGTGGTCGCGTTTACGGATGATGAGAATTCATTTTTGGGGTTTTTAATTTTTTTTTATTTTTTACTAAAAAGGGCGGCGATCTGCGATTTTTTGTGGTACTGCGATATTTCAGCGGACATGTCGGACCATTTTAACACTTTTTTGGGACCATTGGCATTTATACAGCGATCAGTGCTATAAAAATGCACTGATTACTGTATAAATGCCATTGGCAGTGAAGGGGTTAACCTGCAGGGGGCGCGCTAAGGGTTAACTATGTTCCCTGGGCGTGTTCTAACTGTATGGGGGACTGCCTATCTGGGGAAGGGAAGTGGTCACAGCCTTCACGTAAAGGAAGGCTGTGTTCACAGCCCTTCCCCCTCACACAGAGCGGAGGTCCGTGTTTACATACACGGACCTCCTCTCACTCGCTCCGGGGGGACCATCGCGGGTAGCCGGCGGCAATCGAAGCCGCCGCACCCGCTCCCCGGGCCCCCCTGGACACAGTGAGCGTGCGGGCGCTCCTCCGGCGGCGCGCGCGCGCTCTCTAAACTCATTCCCGCAGCCGCCGTCGTATGACGGAGATTTGCGGGAACGAGCCACTTTGCCGCCGTCAGATGCCGATCGGCGGTCGGCAAGTGGTTAAAAAAAAACAAAAAAAATTTCAAAAATAAAAAAAATTGTGTTGGCTACCTCCTCCTCCTCCACCGCCACTTTCACCGCCTCCTCAACCTCCAACTCCACCTCCACCTCCATTTTTAATTTTTTTATGTGATTTTAGCTTAAAAATTATTTTAAGTTATTTCCCTATCCCCATTTCTTTGTAGGGCATTTGTCTGACCCTTACCTCCATTTTCCTTCCTTTTGCAGACCTCTAGGACTTTCCAGGACTTTGTTACAGCCATTTTTGTGCCTAAAAGTTCTGGTCCCCATTGATTTCAATGGGGTTCGGGGTCCGGGTCAAAGTTCGGGTCAAGTTCGGACCCGAATTCAGACTTTGTCCCAAAGTTGGGCCGAACCTGCCGAACCCGGACTTCCAGAGGTTCGATCAACTCTAGTCTTATATTTGCAGTTAAAAACTATTGTAATCAATGTTGAGGTGGATATAAGGTTTCCCTTATTTAGGACATGTTTCCCTTCACACCTAAGCGACCCGACCTCAGAGGCGACTTTGCTGGCGATTTGAACGCAACTTCAAGGCGACTTCAGCGTGACTTTGGGCGACTTACAACGCGACCTTAAGCGAGCTCCATGCCAGGCAACTTTGCCTGTGGCCAATCAGAGAAGAGAGGGAGGGGGGTTGCCTTAAAAAAAAATTTCTTTTTTCTGTAAAGTTGCTTCTTTATAGACGGTGATCCGACTTGGAATCGACTTCCATTGAAATCTATGGGCTCAAATCAACTAGAAGTCGCGTTGAAGTAATACAGGAACCTTCTCTGAAGTTGCTTTGAAGTCAGAGCGACTTGAGAAGCATGTACAGGGTGGGCCATTTATATGGATACACCTTAATAAAATGGGAATGGTTGGTGACATTAACTTCCTGTTTGTGGCACATTAGTATATGTGAGGGGGGAAACTTTTCAAGATGGGTGGTGACCATGGTGGCCATTGCGAAGTCGGCCATTTTGAATCCAACTTTTGTTTTTTCAATAGGAAGAGGGTCATGTGACCCATCAAACTTATTGGGAATTCCACAAGAAAAACAATGGTGTGCTTGGTTTTAACGTAACTTTATTCTTTCATGAGTTATTTACACGTTTCTAACCACTTATAAAATGTGTTCAATGTGCTGCCCATTGTGTTGGATTGTCAATGCAACCCTCTTCTCCCACTCTTCACACACTGATAGCAACACCGCAGGAGAAATGCTAGCACAGGCTTCCAGTAGCCGTAGTTTCAGGTGCATTTTACTGTTCTAAAATCATCTTCAAAGTGTGTGGGAAAATCCGTAGTTTCAGGTGCTGCACATCTCGTATCTTCACAGCATAGACAATTGCCTTCAGATGATCCCAAAGATAAAAGTCTAAGGGGGTCAGATCGGGAGACCTTGGGGGCCATTCAACTGGCCCACGATGACCAATCCACTTTCCAGGAAACTGTTCATCTAGGAATGCTCGGACCTGACCCCCATAATGTGGTGGTGCACCATCTTGCTGGAACTATGGTGTCGGTGATAGGGAATTGCTGGCCATCAAGTCGGCTTTGGAGGAATGGCGGTACCCCCTGGAAGGAGCAACTCACCCGGTATTGGTTTTTACTGACCATAAAAAACATAAAAAAACCATATGCTGTGAAGATACGAGATCAGCACCTGAAACTACGGATACTGGAAGCCTGTGCTAGCATTTCTCCTGCGGTGTTGCTATCAGTGTGTGAAGAGTGGGAGAAGAGGGTTGCATTGACAATCCAACACAATGGGCAGCACATTGAACACATTTTATAAGTGGTCAGAAACATGTAAATAACTCATGAAAGAATAAAGTTATGTTAAAACCAAGCACAGCATTGTTTTTCTTGTGAAATTCCCAATAAGTTTGATGTGTCATATGACCCTCTTCCTATTGAAAAAACAAAAGTTGGGTTCAAAATGGCCGACTTAAAAATGGCCACCATGGTCACCACCCATCTTGAAAAGTTTCCCCCCTCACATATACTAATGTGCCACAAACAGGAAGTTAATATCACCAACCATTCCCATTTTATTAAGGTGTATCCATATAAATGACCCACCCTGTATTAAGACGGCTCCCATTCATTTCAATGGGATTTCTCATGTCAAGCGACTTGAGGCGACTTGGGGAGACACAAGTCAGCTGGCAAGTGTGAACCGACCCTTAGGCCTTTGCCTTTCTAAGATGTGCTTCTTTGTATACATCTTTGTAGACATTTGTGTAGACATTTAAAGCTGAAGCGTGGGCAAATACAATACTTTATTTGGTCATTATCTGCAGTAGGTACCAATAGGATACCTCTAATTATATGTGCACCGTTGGTGGGTTCACTTGTTGTGCAGCTCCTCCATTCAGAAAATATCTTGTTTTTCCCCAGAGAATACAAGTAGTCCTGTGATTGGACAAGGGGATTATGAATATCATGGTCTCTCTTTATCCAGTCACAGAATGCCTTGTATTCTTTGACTCCCCAAGTATCAGTATCACTTTATTGGTGACATAACTGTCAGAGGCTGTATATAAGTAGCATATTTTTTCAAGAAACAAAGCAGCAGCCATCAGTGGGTACATATCATTAGAAGTACCTTTGCGGTACCTTATTGGTACCTAGATAATTTGCCAATACAGTTTGGCCCAAATATCAGCTTTAAACTCATTTGTAATTACTATTACTTACCTTAAATTTGAGGAAGGTTGGAGATGCCCAAAACTATTTTCTACATGCACATTCCTATGTAATGCTGCCATTGGAAAAATGAACTTTTACGATTCAGTATTTTTGGAGTGCAGTGCTTATATTTTGTACTTTATATTACAAGCTGAATAGAACCTGCTGGTGAGGTGCACCCATTTTTAGGCATCAAACTCCTATGCAGCTTAACTGAACTGTTGTGGGAACCAAACTCAGATAATAGCAAGGACTGCCTGGGTGCACTTAAGGCATATACAGTAGATACAAACAGTCCAGTTGAAGAGGCACAACACCATAATATATCACAAAGTAAAAGAAAAAACAAAACTATGGTTTATAGGACAGTGAACATTAATTCTGAGAACCTCATCTCCTATGCCTAATAGTATGTTAACTTAAAGTGGATGTAAACCCTCACATATACTCAGTGAAGTGAGCAGCCTCAGATGATACACAGAGATAAAACAAATCCTCCTTCATAAGTTTTACACGTATATCTGCTGTCTTCAGTTTTATATACTGTTTAGAAAGTGCACACTGTGTTAGAATTTTTACTTCTTCATTCAGCAGTAGCAGTGCAGTGTTGGATTGCACTGGTAGACAGCTGATTGGAGGAAATGCACACACCCCCTCCTCCACATAGGCAGAGACTTTCAGAGCTGTGCTGTGAGTAGAACAACTTTCTGCTAACCTATTTATAGCACCCACCCTGACACAAAATTCAACCTGGATTTATCACATGTGTCAGAGAACTTGTCACAAGTTATCATGCTGATAAAAGAAGAAAGGAGCAGGAGAAAACCACGGTGCTTTGAAGAGAGATAAGAAAACACCGCAGTTATATGTTCCCAGCTCAAATTTCATGAATCGGGTTTACATCCATTTTAATGCACGGATGTGATTTACATTTTAATGTACAACCCTGTTTGCAGGCTACTATCTGTAAAGCTTTACAGTTCTTCACATGTTTATGGGCAGTAACTTCAATTACTTTTCACTGAGTATGGCAATTGGTGATTACCACTCTCATCAATTTTAGTTAAATATTATGCAACAGTAATAAGTTATTTGCTTCATCTGTATTGTAATAGTTGTAGCACATCTATGCAAACTAGTTTCAATAAAAAGCAGTGCGACTTAAAAAAAAAGGGTAATTATAATGTGCCTGGATTGCACTTTGGAACAATCTGGACATGGGTGATGATAGGATTCCACAGGCCTGTTGTCAGTACATGGTTCTGTGGTTCCATTGGAATGTTGCCATGTATGAAGATTAATAAGAATGAGACATTTATGCAGATTTAAATTTTAACAATCCCAAAAATCATCTAGGAAGTAAAAATACTGTTTATATGACTTAGTAATCTTATGAGTGCTATAGATACTTAAAACTTTAATATTGCTGATAGAAGCAAAATAATATATGTCAAAGAGATGGAAACGTTTCACAAACATATCTGCATGGACCTCTGCTGAATCAGGGATGAAATGCTGCAAACTATATAAAATGTATGTACACAAACATTTTGTTGGTCATTGATAGAGCAGGAATGAATTTGAACCCCTATGAATTTTTTCTTGCTGTATCTTTCAAAGCAAGGTAGATTCAAATGTTTGACCATTGGTAATGAGACCAAGTGTGATGGGAAAATCCAAAATGGGCATTTCAATGGGGACAACTTTTCCAGTGATAACTGTCTAAGAGAGTAATTTGCCTCACTTTGTAGAGATTTATTTCTCATTTTCTGTTGCATCTCAGGAACAGAAAGTAAAGATGAATCTCCGCAACAGGATGCAAACCAGAAACAAAGAACCAACAACAGTTTTAACCCTTCTTTATATATCCACAACTTTATAACATATTTCGGCTATACATTCACTTTAATTTTAACAACACACTTGTAAACTACATCCAAAATGAAAGTTATTTTTATAGAATATCCATACTTAAACCAGCAATGTGCCAATAACCCAAATGTTAGGTTTATCATAAAAACACTATAATACAAAATCTAATAAATACCTATGTCTACAACAATACAAAAATGATGTATATACATCTTATTCCAGTTATTAATCACTTAATCCAACGCCAAATATTTAGATGCAGGCTTCTGGTATCATATGTACAGTAGATTTATAATTTATTTTGATTTATCAAGCATATGGTCTTATTCAATAGAGCAGTAAAAAGTGCAACAATCCAATACCATAACTGATTAGATTTCAGATTAATATGTTCAGATCAGTGAGGTTTCTAAAATAGTTTTTTATGGATTACCTTACTAAGCACATTACACATTGTCTTACTAATTATGTAGGATCTCTCAATTTACAAGACAAATATAATATTCCTTACCTTGAAACTGTGTAAATTTGATGGTCCCCATTCTTTCTCCATTTCTGAACACAACTTGTCCCTGAAAGGAAATGTTTATAATGTTTAGAAAAATTAGCATTTGGTTTTAACATTGTTAGCTTTTATATACTTTTTTTTGTTAAACTCCTTTGGTCTCTCAAAAAGAAGTGCAATGTAATTATTGGTCGATAAGTACTGTTGAAACACAAATGTTTACTAGCAACCAAACAATTGAGTATTGTATGTGATATGGTTTTATTTGCAATAACGGTTATTCGTCTGGGCAAGCTTTTGAAACATGTGCTCTCTTCCTCAGCTCAAAGCAATAGTTTGTGGTGTCATTTCTGTAAATTGTATTTTAGCTGAAAGATAACAGTGATTTCCATGAACCAAAAAAAAAAAAAAATCCCTTGTAGTTTATTTTGTTGTCCATGAATTCATTTGAAGAGTAGCATCAGGTGTTGTATGCAAAATCAGCACAAAAGAAATAGGAATTCATTGCCATTTTCAAAACACTCACCAATAGATTGCTAAGGTCCTCTAATGAATAACCTGCACCCAATCTGCAACTCATACAATACATGACTGTGCCAACATTGTCCGTGTGTAATCACCTAGTTTAGCTCACAGCTCAACACTTACATACACATGTGTTATACAGGGTGGGCCATTTATATGGATAGACCTTAATAAAATGGGAATGGTTGGTGATATTAACTTCCTGTTTGTGGCACATTAGTATATGTGAGGGGGGAACTTTTCAAGATGGGTGGTGACCATGGCGGCCATTTTGAAGTCGGCCATTTTGAATCCAACTTTTGTTTTTTCAATAGGAAGAGGGTCATGTGACACATCAAAATAATTGGGAATTTCACAAGAAAAACAATGGTGTGCTTTTTTGTATTAGGTTGGTTTCACACATCTGTGGTCATTAATTCAAAGGGTTGCCTAATGCATCAAAACCCATGAAATGAAGGTACATGTACTTTTTTGTAACACATCACACGAAAAAGTATGGTAGTGTGTTACTGTGTGTTGTGTTGCACTGCAATGCATGTCCATTGGCAAGGTTCATTGGGGTGCCAATAAAAAAAAAAAATACAACCACAGCAAACCAATGTGAAAAACAGTGGCATTCTAAGGGGGGGGGGGGGTGGTCCGCAATGGGTGCCAAATTGCTAGGTGTTCTGGGTCCACCCGACATTCTTATTTTGTGTGGAACAACACTGCACTGCAGTCTATGCAATAAAAAAAAAATACTGGGAAGTGGGGGCGATGGTGTCTCTGCAACTAAAGTTCTGCGCTGGGAAGGGGTAGTGTGTACTTGAGGTGACTGTCCGGAGGGGTCTGTACTGGGGGGGTGACTGCCCTGAGGGGTCTGCATTGGGGAAAGTTGCCTGTATTTAGGGATCTGTACTAAGGGGGTGAGGTGTCTGTACTGAGGGGACTTTACTGGTGTGCTGTGTGAAGGATCAGTCTGTACTAAGGGGTCTGCACCGGGGAGAGGTGTCTGTACTCAATGGTCTGTGCTGGTGTAATGGGGGGGGTCTCTACTGAGGTTTGAGGGGGATTTAAGGATGTTAGGGGAGATATATACTGTGAGAGATATGGGCTTGGGGGAGGTAAAAACACTGTGGCATACCTGTGTTCTGTATAGTGGTAGTAGGTTCAGGTTTTATTTAACCGTGCCCTTTTAGGCCCCTCCTACTGTTAGCACAGTTTGGCATGCCCAAAATGCAATGTGGCACACCACTTTATTGCTTCAGAACAGTTTGGTGAGGGTGTACAAAAACGTATCGTCCCTGGTTGCCATATATCCTAGGTATGCCACTGCTGCAAAAGCATATTTTCATGCACTGTGGTAACAAAAGTGTTAGCATGGGTGGCCAAGTGAACCCAGCCTTACACCGTGGTCAGCATTACTGGAAGCTTCCTGAACACAAACAACTTAACACTCATGTAGCATCTCTCACTCTGTTCTTCTGTCACTCTCTGTGTTGCACATCCCATACACATTTTCTTACAGGCTTATTAATGACAAGGTGCTGTGCTGCCGAAAATGCTGCATGCATGATTTTTGGTCTGTTGTGGTGCATTAGGCAGCTTATTTCGATTGAAGCTGCCTTAACACAACACATGTTAATACGCAACACACGATTTTATTTTTATTTTTTTAGGGTGCACCACAGAATCTGAATTATGAACTTTGGTGAACAAAGAAAAAATGCAGGTTATTTTAACTTCCCTAGCAGTATGATTATGTCAGATTTTTGCATCTCAAAGCGGTACATTTTTTCGCATAGAAATTTGGTGTTTTATATTGTAGGCCTGAAATTCTTAAGAATAACTCACTTAAGACACGAGTCTAGTAGACATCCCGGGTATGATAAAGTTTGAAATAACAAAATCATAAATTATAATATATATGAAAAAATATATAATATAATACATAACTATAAATAATTATCAAAAATAATAATATAATAATAGTAAAATTCAATCAATAATGTAATCTAGTCAAAAACACCGAAATTTGCTCAGTCGCTGTTGTCACTTTCAGTGTCTGATGATAAATTCCCCCAAAAATCAGTATCACTCAATTCTGCAAATGATTCTTATTTACTATCGGTGTTTTCTAGCTGATCAAAAACCGCTTTTGATGCAAAGGGACATTTTTTATGACATGGACATTTTCAAGTTTCCAGGCAGAAAGAATGGCATATATCAGGGATATGCAATTAGCGGACCTCCAGATGTTGCAAAACTACAAGTCCCATCATGCTTCTGCTTTTGGGTGTCATGCTTGTGGCTGTCAGAGTCTTGCTATGCCTCATGGGACTTGTAGTTCTTCAACAGCTGGAGGTCCGCTAATTGCATATCCCTGGCATATATAATATAAAAGTGCATGTAGGGCACTGGACAAACCACTAGGGACAAAAGGGATGTGAAATGATTTGATACAGTAATGTAATCTTACAGATTACAGTGTACTGTATGTTTACTGAGTGTTTCACTTTTTGATTTTCCCGCCAGGCTCCGCCCCGTGCGATGCAATGCCCACAGGGAACGGAGCCCGGCAACACACAGGCATCGGGCAGAGGACACAGCCCACAGACACAGCGGAGGGACATCGCTGGATCCAGGGAACAAGGTAAGTAACCCAGCCTTGGAGCCAGCGATACAATCTCGAGTGTGGCTCGGGGTTACTGCTATTTGCATGAAAACATACCCCGAGCCACACTCGGGAATACAGTCAAGGAGGCTACAAGAGATTTTTTAAGAGATTTTTAAAAAAAGTGAAATATCTATAAGTGTTATATTTATAAGGTAGGGAATTCGTAGTCACCAAACACTCACTGAAGGTAAATCAATCACTGTAATTTAAAACATGAACCAGAAAGATTCATCCGCAGTGAATGTTTGGTGAATGCCGCATTTGCTGCTTTATAACTATATTCTTGAGTGGTTTCTGACAATTACATAAAGCTCACTTGCTTAACCTCCCTGGCGGTATTCCCGAGTGTGGCTCGAGGTTAATTTTCACTGCCAAAAGCGGTAACCCCGAGCCACACTCTGGGTTGCATCCCTGAATCCAAGCAAAGTTACTTACCTTGTCCCCTGTATCCAGCAATGTCCCCCCGCTGTTTCTGCGGGCTCTGTCCTCCGCCCGATGTACTGTGATGCCGGAGCTCCATTCCCTGTGAGCGCCGCGTCGCATGGAGAGGGAGTCTGGCGGGAAATTCAAAAAGTGAAACACACATAACACGTACAGTACACTGTAATCTGTAAGATTACATTACTGTATCAAATAATTTCACATCCCTTTTGTCCCTAGTGGTTTGTCCAGTGCCCTGCATGCACTTTTATATTATATATGCCATTCTTTCTGCCTGGAAACTTGAGAATGTCCATGGCATCCAAAAAGTGTCCCTTTATGTCAAAAGCAGTTTTTGACCTGCTACAAAACAGAGATAGTAAAAAAAGAATAATTTACAGAATTGAGTGATACTGATTCGTGGGGAAATTCCTCATCAGACCCTGAAAGTGACGACAGAGACAATTCTGCAACTGAGCAAATTTCTGTGTTTTTTACTTGATTACATTATTGAATACATTTTAATATTATTATATTATTATTTTTGATAATTATTTATAGTTATTTATTGTATTATAATTTATGATTTAATGTTTCAAACGTTATCATACCCGGGATGTCTACTAGACTCTTGTTTGGACAGATTTAAGTGAGTTATTCCTAAGAATTACAGGCCTACAATATAAAATGCCAAATTTCTATGTGTGCCTCATTGAGATGCAAAAATCTGACATAATCATACCGCCAGGGAGGTTAAAGTATAACTAAAGACAAAACTTTTTTTTTAGTTTTGGACAGAGTGGAGAGGGATTAGAGCCCTTGTCAGTTTTTATTGCTGTCTGTCCCTGTTAAGGAGATGCACCCTCTCTATTTGTCCTGTTTACCATTATTATTGAAAGTGAAAGTAAAAAGAATACCCACAATTTTGGGTTGTCCCCAGAAAAGTAATAGATGGGAAATCTTCCAATGGGTACACTAGTTCTGGTGATCTGGGGGTCCCCAAAAATTCCTTTAATTTGTAGAGATATCCTCTCACTTCCCATTTGGCTATGGGACAGGAAATGAAAGGAAATCTCCGCAATGGAACAGTGATGGCGAAAAAAAAGTATGACAGCGGTTATAACCCTCCCTTACTCTATTCAAAATGAAAACAAGGTTTCAGTTTGTCATCTTAGGCCTCATTCACATGGGTGTATTACAGCATATACCTACACGAGGGCCAAGTTTGCCTGCGCAAGGATGCACAGGTGTTCCATTTATCCCTCTGCAGGCAGTCTTATTTATGTCAATTTGTGACACAGCGACTGCATGGACACAGCCACTGCTCCCAATTTTACAGCTGTGTGGGTACAAGTGCACAGCCCCAAATGTATACTGTCTGCGTTTGGGTCCATGCACCCATATGGATGTCACACTAAGAGTAAACACAGCCCTAACACGGCCTTAGTTTAGCAGTTTTGAGATTGAGCCCGGGTTCACATATGTGTGATCTCAGAGATCACCGCAAGTGCCGATCACATGCGATCTCTGAGCAGTGCGAGTTCAGCCATACAGTTGTATGGCTGAACTCACATTAGATGCACACAAAAAAGGTGCAAGGACCTTTTTTTCCCGCAATGGAATCGCATCGCATGGGTGTTTTCACCCATGCAATCTGATTCATGTGCATGTTCACAGTTCGCATTGCGATCTCTGAACAAAACTGGGAGGGTCATTAATTTTGTAATGACACCCGCAGCAGTTCGCAGAAGGCAGTGTGAGCTGCCTGCGGGATGAAGCGATGTGGACCCGCCTCTGTAATCGTGCCTGTTCCCGCATCACACAAGTGTGAACCCGTGCTAAAGAGCAAAACATTTTTATTAAACTGACTGGCAGTCTGAATAAAGTAGTAAACACATGTTGATCTGTCTGCTTACTTTAGTGATAATACTTAAAGAAACACTCCACTGTCTAAACCGGTCTAAAATTGTCAGCTGACAAATGCACACACGTGAAGAAGCGCACACAAACACACACACAATAATGCACACATGCGGGAGCACATGTACAAACACACACACAGACTTATGTATGCATGTGTTTGGCTCATAACCACGTGTGTGTTGCGCCAATGCATACTAAAATGTGTGTATTATTGCAATGCAATGCTCTATGCGCACCGTGGTTTCATTCATTCACTCTCACTTTGCACTGTCTTAGTTTCAGTACCTAAAGGCCCATACACAGGGTACGATTGTTGGCCAACAATGGTCGTCCAACAGCCTGTTGGTCGATAATCTGATCGTGTGTACGCACGATTCTACAGCCGATTTACACTTGTCATCCAACAGAAGTTGGACGACAAGACTAGAAAACTTGTGTTGGCCAATTGGCATTGGGTGATTGTTGGCTCGTGTGTAAAGAAGTTGACCAACAAAAAGTTGGAAGTGCAAACGCGCATGCTCAGAATCCAGGAACCATTCAGTCGTGTAACCTGTGTTCGTAATTCACAAATCACATTCACTTGAACTGCCTCGTTATACGCTCGTAACACGTCACTACGTTTGGCTTTGTTGGCCGATTACCTGACTCATGTCATGACTCATGTCAGTACGCTAGACCAAACCACCGTCACCCAATTTGGACAAAAGTTTGACGTTCAGGGAGCCATATAAAGTGTGTATAAGGCTTAAGAGTTTTTAAAACTGCATAATAGTAAATTATATGCAATTCTCTACAGAAGACAACCATAAACCAAAATGGAAGAAAGCAACAATTGCCTACTACTTCCAACAGATACTGCCAAAGGAAAATTACAATGTTTTTTTCAAGATCTTCATTGACTCAGAATGGGTAATCGGTTGAATGATCCAATGGGAGTTAGCTATAATTTACAATTTACTAAACTCAGGATGCCAAAGAGCATGCATACAATGCAGAATAATACAAAGCAGGCAATGGAAGCTTCACAACTCTTCACAGCAATGTCTCTGTTGCTCAATCCAGATAACATGTGGCTGCATGGCTTAGCCTCTACAAGACTCTATAACAGTGATGCTTAGAATCATTATTTCATAAAATAGTGCAGAACACAAACAGTAAACAGTTAATTGTGATTATCCTCAACAACATCCCTCTCTGTGAAGTCCAGGGTAGCTCTGGTAACACAAGTGAATAGCTGAGGGATTCCCCAAGGATTAAGGGATATATATATACTCTAGCATCCACCAGCTCCATGATGTCATCATGGAGGAGTGGAAGAGGACTCCAGTGGCAACCTGTGAAGCTCTGGTGAACTCCATGCCCAAGAGGGTTAAGACTGTGCAGGAAAATAATGGTGACCACAGAAAGTATTCACACTTACAGCCCAATTTAGACATTTTCACTTAGGGATGTACTCGCTTTTGTTGCCAGCGGTTTAGACATTAATGTCTGTGGGTTGAGTTATTTTGAGGGGACAGCAAATTTACACTGTTATACAAGCTGTACACTTACTACTTTATATTGTAGCAAAGCGTCATTTCTTCAGTGTTGTCTCAAAGATATAATAAAATATTTACAAAAATGTGAGAGGTGTACTCACTTTTGTGAGATACTGTATATCATAAAAGCCAAGTGTTCTCTTTTTGTAGGGAATTAGTTGAGAACATACTAAAATAAACTGACTAAATTTTACTTTTTCAGCCTCTCATTGTCAATCTCATAAATGCTTTTGATTGACTATTAGGGATAAGCTTTAGGTTTGGGTCTAGCATTGGTTCACAGTAAACTCAACCCAATCACAGTTCATGGGCATGGCAAACAAATATGTTAATTTGCTCCAAAAGCAACTAACTACAAATAATGCACTTCCTGACCTCTGAACTTAGGTGAGAAGGCCTAGGATGGCCAATAATGTGAACTTTTGTATGTTACAGCCCCTCATTATAAATCAAAACCGGTTTCTTAGCCTTATTGAAAATGTGCTCAGCTGGGATAAGAAAAGCACAGGGAATGCTGCTGAGTAGGTACTTAGGGGCAGATAATTGTAGGACTTGTAGGCACTGGTGGGTTAACGTAGATATAACCATTTCACTAAATGTACTTTAGGTAGCAAAATGTTGTGTATCTTAAGGAATTTGGAGCTGGGGAGAATTTTTACATCTTAATGCTGCTGAGTGCTGATGTGTGTCCTGTAGCTTCTTTACAGCCTCTCCACATGCAGTCATACCAGCTGTATCCATGTTTTTAAAAGACCACATTTTCTGTATTTGCTGTCTTAATGTTTTCACAGCCTGTTCACATACTTTGCACATCTCAGAGGCTGTATGTGGATTTTTACAGGGCTTGTTTCCTAATGGTTGCTGGCTGCAAAATTTTTTTTAGAATGTGTTTTTTTTGTAAAAACAGTGTAATATTCCTATTTACTTGTTTTGCCTTTAGGTACACTATAAGTCATCACTGTGTATCACCTGAGGCTACTCACTTCAGTAGGCTTATGTAAGGGATTTTTTAACACTTTAAGCCATACCATGTGTAGAAATACAAATATGTGAATGTTGTATTCTAAAGTAAAATATGTAGTATCCAACCAGATGGCAGTTTACTAGAGTATCAAAGAAAATATTTGAAGTCTAAACTTGCCTCCTCACTTTTACAGGAAAAAGTTTTTGATTTTTTTTTTTTTTAAATATTAGAGAAAATCCACAATTATGGTCAGTTTAGCCTTATCATTCAGGATTGTTGAGACCTGAAAAGCTGATGACATAGCATTGAAGTGATACACTGTTTTGCTTCCGTACTCAGTAAACCAGGATGTTCTCTGGGTACAGGAACAAGTGTTTTAACCAATTGCAGGATGGTAGTAATTGGATGTCCCTGGGAATTTTTGCAGTCTACCACATGTGAAACTCTTACTTTGCTCCTGTTACCTATTGCCTGCTATTTCTTTAAAATCTTGTCAGATACATATATTTGTTTACCGCTGTTGCTTGACAGGCACAGATGGTGTCCAAGTTAATTGTTTTATCAAGCTGATTTTCTAGCTTCAGCAAGTGCTATTTAAGTCAACACCTTAGACATTCGGTGTAAGTATGTAAGTGGATGGTAACATGCTTGATTGGAGCTTTCTGAGCAGACTGCAAAAATATGATTATTTATTTAATTATGGTCTCACAAACTTCAAGCAGTAGACATCTGCTCTCCTATAGCTTATGACTGCTCCACTCCTCTCCCATGCCACCTGACGTGAACAGGCTACCAGGGAGAGCAGCACTGCATCAGCAGTGTTAAAGTGACATAGTTGGTACTTCTATGGTAATAGAAGTTAATTTGCTGATGCTGAAACAGAATGGAGCAAAAGATGTCAGAAAGTAACACAAAGGCAAATACTTTGTAGCACCCCCTAAGTGTAGGCGTTTTTGTAGAGGTCTTTTTTCTAGGAGAGGCAAAATTTAGTCAGTCCTGATGTAAATTGCATGCCTGAATGTTTTGATCTGGGCAGGGGAGTGGCTCAGAGTAGGCTGGAGATTTCAGGAAGGGACACCCCTTGGATACTCCTCCCCTTGGTTCCAGAAACTGCTGGAAGGGGGGATGGATGATGAGGTGTCAATTTCTGTGTATGTTAAGGAGCCCTGACCAATCTCCATCTGAGATTGGCAGGAGGCAGGCCTCCTTAAATATAGTGATCTGCCCAGCAGGGGGAGGAGATGTTTGGGTGGAAGTGTGGACAATGTAGCAGAGGTGCTGTGGAGGCCTCTACCAGGGAGGGAGCCCCCAGTCTGGGGGGGTGACCTTGAGGTCTGGAGACTTGGGTGCAGCCAGGAGTGGAGTTGATTCCTGGAGCAGCACAAGGGGCTACAGAGGACACTTTAAAGTATCCACTGGAGTCAGTGAGTGACAATCCCTGGAAGCTGGAAGAAAGGCTGGAGCAGGCTGGGAGAGGAATAGTGGACAGTCTGTGGAAGTCTCAGGAGCCAGTCAGGGGAAGGAGTGTCACTGAGATGAAAGCAGGCCAGGTTGGCCTGGAAGAGGGATGGGCTGGAAGTTGCAGTCCCCAAAGGTCCAGCTAGCACCAACATACTAAGTTACACTTGAGGGGTCCTTGACCCTGGCCTGTAATGGGTGGTCTGGAGGTCCTGCTGACTGAGTGCAGGCCTCAACATGTGCTAGCTGTGATGAAGAGAAAGGAGTTATGTGAGCCTGATAAATTTCCCTTCAGGTCAGGAGTAACAGTCTGCAAGTGAAGTGCTGGAGAGAGATGAGAGGAGTAATGGTCTGCAAGTGAAGTGCTGGAGGAAGTAGAGTTGTATACACAGTCGTGTATATAGGTGGTCCTGTAAAGTAATTTTTTGGAGCATTCCACAGTCACCCCTTTTCCCCATCCAAGTTAATCTCCTAAATAAAACAAACAAAAACAAGAGCTGGTCTGTTCAGTGACTCTGGATGTGTGAGATATGGTGGGATTGAGGGCAGCCAGAAGGTGAACCACAACTACCAGCCACTCCCAAGGGAGGTACATTTTCTTTAAAGTACAAAAGGTGTATTTGCATAGCAATAGTATAGATAACTTTTAAACATATATATTCATTTAAAAATGAAGCATATAGTATTTAATCATTTATAAGCATGTATATAATATCCCATGCATTCTTTTACACAAGCAAAAGAAGTTCATTCATTTGCTGATGCCAAAACCGAATGGAGGAACCGATGGCAGAAAGTAACACAAAAGCAAATACTTTCTTTAAAGTACAATAGGAGTATTACAATAGCAATAGTATAAATAATGTTAAGCATATATATTCATTTAAAAATTAAGAATACAGTATTAAATCATTTTTAAGCATATACAGTACCTTAAAAAATTATTCATACCCCTTGAAAATGTCCACATGTTGTCTTGTTACAAACAAAAACATAAATATATTTTATTGTTTTTTATGTGATAGACCAACACAAATTGGCACATAATTGTAAAGTGGAAGGAAAATTATAAATGGTTTTCAATTTTTTTTTTACAAATAAATATGTGAAAAGTGTGGTGTGCATTTGTATTCAGCCCCCCTGAGTCGATACTTTGTAAAACCACCTTTCACTGCAATTACAGCTGCAAGTCTTTTTGGCTATGTCTCTACCAGCTTTGCACATCTAGAGAGTAATTTTTGCCCATTCTTCTTTGCAAAATAGCTCAAGCTCAGATTGGATGGAGAGTGTCTGTGAACAGCAATTTTCAGGGCTGTATGTTTAGGGTTATTGTCCTGCTGGAAGATGAACCTCCACCCCAGTCTCAAATCTTTTGCAAACTCTAACAGGTTTTCTTCTAAGATTGCCCTGTATTTGTCTCCCTCCACCTTCCCATCAACTCTGGCCAGCTTCCCTGTCCCTGCTGAAAAAAAACATCCCTACAACATGATGCTGTCCCCATCATGTTTCACGGTGGGCATAGTGTGTTCAGGGTAATGTGCAGTGTTAGTTTTCCACCACACATAGCGTTTCACTTTTAGGCCAGAAAGTTCAATGTTGGTCTCATCTGACCACAGCACTTTCTTCTACATGTTTGCTGTGTCCCCTAAATGTCTTCTCGCAAACTGCAAGCAGGACTTCTTATGGCTTTCTTTCAGCAATGGCTTTCTTCTTGCTACTCTTCTATTAAGGCCAGATTTGTGGAGTGCATGGCTAATAGTTGTCCTGTGGACAGATTCTCCTACCTGAGCTTGGGTCTCTGCAGCTCCTTCAGAGTTCCCATGGGCCTCTTGGCTGCTTCTCTGATTAATGCTCTCCTTTACCGGCCTGTCAGTTTAGGTGGACAGCCATGTCTTGGGAGGTTTGCAGCTGTGCCATACTCTTTCCATTTTTGGATGATGAATTGAACAGTGCTCTGTGAAATGTTCAAAGCCTAGGATATTTTTTTTATAACCTAACCCTGCTTTAAACTTCTCCACAACTTTATCCCTGAGCTGTCTGATGTGTTCCTTGACCTTCATAATTCTGTTTGTTCACTAAGGTTCTCTAACAAACCTACAAGGGCTTTACAGAACAGCTGTATTTATACTGAGATTAAATTTCACACAGGTGGACTCAATTTATTTATTAGGTGACATCCGAAGGCAATTGGTTCCACTAGATTTTAGTTAGGGGTATCAGAGTAAAGGGGGCTGAATACAAATGCGCACCACACTTTTCAGACATTTGTTTGTAAAAACATTTGAAAAACATTTATCCTTTTCCTTTCACTTTACAATTATGTGTCACTTTGTGTTGGCCTATCACATAAAATCCCATTAAATACATTTACATTTTTGGTTGTAACATGACAAAATGTGGAAAATTTCAAGGGGTATGAATACTTTTTCAAGGCACTGTATATAATATCCCATGCATTCTTTTACTCAAGCAACATGTATTCTTTTACACAAGCAACAGAAGTTCATTCATAGAGGAAAAGATGGCAGAAGGTAACACAAAGGCAAATACTTAGGAATGCTACAATAGTAATAGTATAAATATTTTTTAGGTGCATATAACAATTTAGAATTTAAGCACATATAATATGTTCCAGCATACATAGAATGCTCCATGTATTCATTTACACAAGCAAAATTGTATTTTCCCAAACTATGCTAAGAATGATCTTTTCTAAACACTAGATTTATTTGTTTTTTGATCAATGCTTTGTTAAATTATGGGGTGTATAGCACAATAACAGTTGTTAAGCATGCCGCCCACATTAGTTGTGACATATTTTTAGCAATAATTTAAATTAAAGACTCCAAAGTCATGAGTGCACATTAATTTTATTAACTAATATATTGGTGTTTCCTTCACTTAAGTATTTTACAAGAGTCAGTTGAACAAAAGTGTCGTTAAATAGTCAAGGATCCCAGTTGAACAAAAAAAAATCCACTATGCATAAACAATAATGGCTGAGTGAGGAAGACAGATGTCAGCACTGCTAGCAATCAAGAAGGCTGCATTTTTTTTCCTTTTGCAGTCTATTCAGAGTATGATTCATTGATCGCAACTCTGATGGATTTCTATCCATTTACATATGGAATATAAAGCAACAGGTCTTAATTTACATATCAAGCATCTTAGAGGAGCAGAGATGAGTGATTGAATTTCAATAAAATTCACCCCCAATTAATCCGAAACAATTCACTAAAAATGACCCCCAAAAAAAAAACTCATCCCTAAAGGGGTTAGTGAAATTATGAAATTTTCTGTTACATATTGTATGTGGCCTATTTGCATTTCCTCAAATATCCTCATATATGGCAAAAGTAGATTGTGCCTGCATACAATATATGTAAATGGCCACTTACTGTGAGGGTGATTTACTAACACTGGATAATGCAAAATCAGGTGCATATCAGCATGCAAATCAGCTTTCAGGTTTTAGCCTAGGTTCACACTGAATGTGGGTTTGAAATCGGGTGAGTTGAGCTGAGCTCGCACAATTTTAAACTGGCATTTCAGTCCAACTTCGGGGGCGATTTGAGAGACATCTGTGTGAGTTCATGCACAGAAGTCTATGGAAATAACCCCAAAGCCTCCAAAAGTAGTGCAGGAACTGCTTTTGGGAATCGGTGTGGTGCCACAAAGTCAGCATTGCACCGATTCGGATGGTGCCATTGCCAGCAATAGGCTCCGATTTGGCCTGCTATTTGACATGTCAAATCGGCCCAATGTGAACAGGGGGCTTATTGTCAAAGCTTAATTGAACAAGCTGAAGTTAGAAGATGATTGACTACCTTGCATAATTGCACCTGATTCCGAGTGCACCAGTTTTAGTAAATCTTCCCCTGTGTGATGGGGTGAAAGTATGAGACAGAGATAGAGCATTGTTACCCTATAAGAACCTTAATGGCAGGATCACCAAGTATTATTTTAATGAAAGCTGCAGATTTATAAACATTACAAATTACTTTTGTAATAGCATACATATAATAAAGCCTATGTGAAATTTAAGTGATTGGGGTTGTGCACACTTTAAAGTGAATAAGGGGAAAACTATAAACATTTAATTAATACAACTGCACAGCGTTATTAAACACTTCCTGCCCGGCCTATAGACAAATGGCAGCCCGGCGGTGGCTTCGTTATCCTGACTGGATGTCGTATGACGTGATTCAGGATAACCCATGATTGCGCGCCCGCAGGGCATGCATCGCGGCGATCGGTGGTGCGGTGGGTCACTCCTACCCATTGCATTACAGATCTCGGTAAATAGCTTCCATTGGAAGCTCTTTACCATGTGATCAGCCGTGACCAATCACGGCTGATCACAATGTAAATAGGAAGAGCCGTTTATCAGCTTTTCCTCTAGTCACATCTGCAGACGCGAATAGTGGAGAGCCGATTGGCGGTTTTCCTGACGGGGGGGTCGGTGCTGAGTGTTTATCAGCCCAGCCCCCCCTTGGATCGCCAGGTTGGACCACCAGGGAGCCCATCCAGGGCCACCAGGGAGAACCCACCTACAGAACACCAAGGAGACGATCCTAGACCACCAGGAAGATGATCAGAAAGCCCACACTAGACCACCAGCTGAGGGGCATAATGCCCAACATGGCTGGCACTCAGTGCCAATTACAGATACCACCATACTTACTGGTTAAGAGCAAAGGAGTGGGAATCTTTTAGTGAAACAGCTTTGATTTAGACTGCTGGTGTTTGCTGTGTTTGGAGTTTTTGTTTTTTGGGGTTTTTTTCTTTGCAGCTTTTTAACATTTTTTTCTGTCACTTTTTAAATAGGTTTTTTTCTCCTTTCCTTCCTTTAGACTGCTAATTAAGGGGAGTGGTTAATTGGCCACAGGTGATTGAATTCCTATAAAGCTCTCTGTTGAGCTCATTTCAAAGCTTGCCTGAACTTACTGGTTAAGAGCAAAGGAGTGGGAATCTTTTAGTGAAACAGCTTTGATTTAGACTGCTGGTGTTTGCTGTGTTTGGAGTTTTTGTTTTTTGGGGTTTTTTTCTTTGCAGCTTTTTAACATTTTTTTCTGTCACTTTTTAAATAGGTTTTTTTCTCCTTTCCTTCCTTTAGACTGCTAATTAAGGGGAGTGGTTAATTGGCCACAGGTGATTGAATTCCTATAAAGCTCTCTGTTGAGCTCATTTCAAAGCTTGCCTGAACTTACTGGTTAAGAGCAAAGGAGTGGGAATCTTTTAGTGAAACAGCTTTGATTTAGACTGCTGGTGTTTGCTGTGTTTGGAGTTTTTGTTTTTTGGGGGTTTTTTCTTTGCAGCTTTTTAACATTTTTTTCTGTCACTTTTTAAATAGCTTTTTTTCTCCTTTCCTTCCTTTAGACTGCTAATTAAGGGGAGTGGTTAATTGGCCACAGGTGATTGAATTCCTATAA
>BLSH010365507.1:844718-876394 GCA_018402905.1 Glandirana rugosa
CTAAAGATCTGATGTGTTAACGTTCAACAACGTATGACGGAGTTACAAATACCCTTGTAAACCTTTTGGAACTATGAGGTATAAATAGTTGTTAGAACTCTGCAGTGATAACGTTTATCGACTTTATAATCGACTATTAAATCGGGAGTATCGATAATACAGTAACAATAAACTCATTAACTACCTTGACCTCCAGGAATGTTATATCGTGCGACGTCAATGTTATACGAACACGAGTACTTATCTCAACTCGCTTGTGGACCTTCAAGCCCAAGACGACCAGGCAGGCTTGAAGCCCTCGTTGTCCGTGCGATCATTCGGGTTCCGTCCGGACCCGGACCCGGACTTTGTCCCGAAGTTCGGACGGACCAGCAGAACCCGAACTTCCAGGTGTTCGCTCAACTCTATTCATGAGCACAAGCATATTGTAACTGCAGCGTGCTATATTGTAAGGACCTCCAGTTCCATCAATTACTCAAATAACAATGACATAATAGCTATGAGGGCTAAATTATCAGCTAATATTTCAGCTATTTGCAATAGTGACGTCTCAAGATTGTTGATAAATATGGAGTATCAAGGTTTTCCAAATGTTCCCATAAACATTGAGGCAGTATGCAACAACTTGCAATTGTGTAGTCTAGAAATCTGTGTGTCTATGGCTTAACAGCCATTATCATGATGCATATGGAACCAGAAATGGCACACAAATTCTATGAGGTAGCTATAAATTATCAACTGTGGCCAGACAGCTACACCGCAGGCTGAAGGTTGGAGTGCCGGCAATTTTACTGGCCGATCTCACCGTATGTGGATGTGTAATTGAATACACGGTTTCTGTGGTGTGGCTGGGAGTGCAATCACAGTAAAAGCCAGGATGCAGTAGCTAACTGGTAATGTGAAAGTCTATTGCAGGTGTATGATCAATTCATTGTCTGACCGCACTATACTTGGTCTAAGTCATTCATTGATTCATATAATACAGCACATTGGTTCAGTTAGAATCTCATATGTTGAGACTGCACTCACGGTTTGTTGATACTTCTTGGTAGCCAAGATGAAGCGATCATCTATTGATAGTATGATATCTGTTCCATAAACATTGAGGCAGTATGCAGCAACTTGCAATTGTATAGTCTAGAAATCTGTGTGTCTATGGCTCAATGGCCAATATCGTGATGTATATAGAAGCAGAGATGGCGCACAGATTCTATGAGGTGGCTATAGATTATCAGCTGTGGCCAGACAGCTACACCGCAGGCTGAAGGTTGGAGTGCCAGAAATTTTACTGGCCGATCTCACCGTATGTGGACGTGTAATTGAATACACGGTTTCTGTGGTGTGGCTGGGAGTGCAATCACAGTAAAAGCCAGGATGCAGTAGCTAACTGGTAATGTGAAAGTCTATTGCAGGTGTATGATCAATTCATTGTCTGACCGCACTATACTTGGTCTAAGTCATTCATTGATTCATATAATACAGCACATTGGTTCAGTTAGAATCTCATATGTTGAGACTGCACTCACGGTTTGTTGATACTTCTTGGTAGCCAAGATGAAGCGATCATCTATTGATAGTATGATATCTGTTCCATAAACATTGAGGCAGTATGCAGCAACTTGCAATTGTATAGTCTAGATGGCGCACAGATTCTATGAGGTGGCTATAGATTATCAGCTGTGGCCAGACACCTACACCACAGGCAGGGGGCTGGAGTGTTGGTAATTTTACTGGCCGATATCGCTGTATGTGGACATGTAATTAGATACACGGTTTCTGTGGTGTGGCTGGGAGTGCAATCACAGTAAACGCCAGGATGCAGTAGTTAACTGGTAATGTGAAAGTCTATTGCAGGTGTATGATCAATTCAATTCTTTGTCTGACTGAATTCTACTTGGTCTAAGTCATTCATTGATTCATATAATACAGCACATTGGTTGAGTTATAATCTTATATGTTGAGACTGCACTCACAGTTTGCCTGTTGCTGTTCAGCCCAGAGGGAATCCCTGTTAACAGGGGGATGAGAAAAATGATATGAGCTAGGTCCGCCGGTCCTCCGTGCGGATCTCTCCGATGTCCAACGAGGGTTCCTGTTGAAAGGAGGGATGCGGGGGTGACCGCCGGTCCTCCGTGCGGTTCTCTCCAGGCGTTGTGGCTTTGATCATGCACTTAATGACCAGTGTCCAGTTAAATCTTGGTGTTGCAAGTTTGCTGGGTGGGTGTATCAAACAAAACCTTGAATTGGTCCGTAGAGAAAAGTTACAAATAAAAATTCTCATTCATGCCCCTAACACTGTGGGGCCAGTGGGTGTGTGGGGGCCAACTCCAATATGCTCAAAAGGTTGCCTACCCCTGGCTTAGATTCTCTGTCAGAGCTTCGCAGGGCTGGCTTCCATCTTGGAGCCAGTAGGCACATGGGTTTTGGTGTCCTAGGGGTCACACATTCACACAGGTATGATTTAGCATGTTAATTCATATTCACAGTTTTGTTTTTATTGCCAGTAACGTGTGCAGGGTGTTGACTAAAAAAGATCAAGTTCAAGTTTTTTGTCAATGGACATGCATTATTGGGGCTTTTGAAGGGAGTGGTAGAGTATGTGAACACATCACAATGTACCTGTGAAAACATATGAAACTGCAGACCCATAGGTGTGTAGCTAGCCCAAGTAACGCCCCTCTACTATAATCATTGGTTTCACAAAGGGCATTTACCTGTTTTCCTGGTCATAACCTGGCTTAGAAAATTATGATCATTGTTATATACTTATACATGGTATGACTATTCCTTTTGATGATAGAAAAAAAAAATGTGGTCCATAAATATAAAAGAAAAAGCTGTCTTTTTGCTTCTGCCCCTTATAGGCACATGCCCATTGTATTTTATGACGAATCTGGCTTGTTTGCATTCTCATAGGGGCATTTTCCCCTCACATCCTATCATTATGACCCCACCACACCAAATCACTGTGAGCTCATTTTCCTGTTTCCCATGGATTACATATACTTACATTATATACTGTATTATATATGTTTATACAAGCTATAGTATATTGCAGTTAGCCTGTTCATAAAAGAGACAATTTGAAGTGTACAGTGGTGCAATGTATGGTTAGCTGGTTAATACTGGAATGCAATGTTACAGGTAGACAAAGCATTATATTAGAATCCATTATACAGATCTGAATATGTTAATTTACAATAGTAAAGTCCTAACGTGATCAATAAAACAACAAAGAAAAAAAAAACAGAAGCACAATTAGGAAGGCAGTGACATTTGACATTGACATTTTGTATGTTCTAATATTAAGTCATCTCTTAATAAGCTGTGTAAAGATTAAACGCAGTTGTGGTGAAGGCTTGGATCCCCCATTTTTCTTTGGGTGGAATAGTTCTAGATTGCACTAAGTATGGCAACTAAGTTGGTGGGCTAATGCTGATTAATGCTTCCAGGTACGAAGGGGGTCAGTCAGAAGCAGTAATATAATATAATTGTGTTCTTATGGAAATGTTTTGAATGTTAATAAGGTTACATTAAGTTTTGACGTTTTGTACATATCTTTGTTAAAAAAGGCCTTGATCAGAGTGTCCAGTGGCAGATATGTTCTAACAGGCTTTGCATGCGCCCAACCGGTTACAGCTATTCACAGCAGATCTGCATACGCACAGCAGAGTGACACACACCCTATCAAGGGAGGCGGTGGACTACATCATGCAGCGGAGGACAGCAGGATTTCCAAAGAAAAATCCACCACAGCCACCACACAGACTTTTCCCATGACTAAGCTTCGGGGGCGGAGCGGGGCGTGGCCTGGTCACAGTCTGGTCTGAGGTTGCCACTACACTCATTTCTGTAGGAAACCATAGATGTGCGGCATTCAGGGGTCACCCTTCTTCCCTCAAGCTACTGCAGGAGCCAGGATGGGCTCCATCCCCTGCCAGCACTCTGAGCAGCAGTTGCAGATGCACTGGTTTGCATACCCCCTTCTACCAAACCTGAGTGGCATACTAACCATTTACAGGCAAACTCGCTCTGCCTGCCTCTCTCAGCCACAGCCTTAACATCACAAGATGGCACAGCAGCCGAGAGAAAACAACCGCGGCAGCCTGCATGCCTCACCTCCCTCCCTTCAGCACAGTGATAATGAAAATCCAAGGAGAGAAGCAGGGGGCAAAGACCTCCCTTTACCATGTCATTCTCTGCAAGATGACAAGCTATATCTGACTACAAGTGAACACGCATTCTCAGAAATCCCCTTCACCATCTTCCCCTAGAGGAATCCTGGAATTTGATTCATCTCCAGCCCACTCCATGGACAGAACCATGGCTAAAACGGCTGAAATTGCTTTAATTCAAACTAGTTCTGTGCATGAACCTATTCATTTGCAGCAACCAACCTATTCAGGTGATGCAGTGTTGACTGCATATTTCTTAGATCTCTTGCAACAGGAATTGTCTAAGGCTTGTGAATTGTGATATCATTACTCTGGAGTTGAAAAATTATTTTTTAATATCAGTGAGAGATTGTAACTAATTAAAAAGAACCATCTCAATCGCCATCTTAATCAGAACTCGGACATGATCACAGAACTACAGGCTCAACTACATCAGGCCAATACAAAAATTGAAGACCTCGAGAACAGATCCAGGCCAGGCGCTATAATGTCCGCATCCAGGGTTTACCTTAATCTGTCATAGATCTGGAAGACGCAGTACACTGACTGATAACAGACCTTATTCCTGGCATTTCTGGAGATAGACAGGGCCCACCAAGCTCTCACAGCTCCCAGAGCGGACACAATATATTAATATCCACAAGATATTATTGTGCAAAATTAAAGAGAAACTGATATCTGCCACAAGAACCAGGACCAACATAACATCATGGGCCATATCATCCAACCATTCGTGGACCTGGCCCCATTGACGATTCCAAAAAGGCAAACTCTACAACCCCTTCTTCCACAGCTCATGAACCAGAATATTGAATATCGCTGGGCATTTCTGTTTTACCTAACTTTCCCATATGGGGCAAGTCACATTCTTTCTCCACTTTTCAGGAAGCAGATAACATCCCTCTATGTCTGGGCTTGATTTCCAGAGAGTCTCCATGCCTCAGATCTGTCTAGCCTGACAAACGTCAACTATCCCCTCTGTGGACACATCAGAGGAAATCTACTCTTAGACACAGATTTTCAGATATGTGATTGCAAGAAACATTGCTATCACACCTGTTAAGGATTTCCTGTAATGCAACTCAGGACCTTCCTTTTTCCCACGTTCATGGCTTTAATGTAGCCTTATTAGGACATCTGCCCATTTTGAGGGTCAACTCCTTAACTCTCCCCCCTTTCTCCTTTTCTTCTCAGCCCCCCTTCCCTTTTGCAATATTTGCATTGACTCTCAATGCTTAATGATGCCTTTGGAAACCACTTCATAACATACTGGCCTGTCATCCATATCTATAGAGATAGAGAGTTTGGGGTTGGAGCAATAACACATGCCATGTCTTGTGAACTTTCTTCCACCCACAGGATGGTGGCAATGTCACGTTACTGTTACAGGGACAAGCTCCATGGAGTTGTGCAAAATGTAAAACTATTGCAATACTACATGCCTGTTTTGTTAGGTGTTAGTTGTCTCAATTCGTTCTGATGTTGATTGTTTCTTCTTTGTATACTTGTACAATTTTATTTCTTATTTTTCTTCTTCTCTGCTTCTAGTAGCAGTGCACTATCTGCTTCTGAGGGCACTGGGCTCCCGACATTACATTCATTGGACTAGATTGAGGAGGTTATTCCATGGCAAGTTGCTTCACCAGCATAGTGAATACAACTACATCTACTGTAAATTTGAGATATTGACACGTAATGTATGGGACTTAAATTCTCCTAAGTGGACGAAAGCTTTTCAACCATACCATAAATTAAATGTTGATATTCTGATGCTTCAAGAAGCTCACTTTTTCCACTCCTTAGTACCCAAATATCTCCACCATAGCTACCCTATTTACCCTATTTCCTTTTTCCCTCGCCAATGGCCCAGAAAAAAAGAGGGGTGGACGGCAATTCTTTTCTCCAGAAAGGTTTCCTTCATGCCTGCTAACGTCATTAGGGATAAGGACAGCAGATATATACTAGTGACAGAAAGAATAAACAAGCATGCCATTACTTGATCTCTTTCTATGTCCCTCTTACATGACAAGCAGACTTTTTCCACACCATGCTGAACACCTTAATGCCACTAATAAAGGATCATGTTGTCATGGGAGGCGATAGTAATGTTCCATTGGACTCTATTCTGGATAAGTTCAGTTTAATGAAAACAATACTAAAACACTCCCCCAAACAAAGCTTCAAAATTGCAAAATTTCTACATTCTTATGATCTCATTGATGTTTGGAGGAATTATAATCCAACAATGAAGGACTACATTTATTACTCTTATGTACATGGCACATATGCACGCATACACCACTTGTTCACTCTCTCCTTTATTGCCATCTATAGATTCCGCTTCCATCCTGACCATATTATGATCCTACCACTCCCATATTCAAATATCTCTTTTAGATTTATGGACCAAACCCCAGGCATCTTCTTGGTGCATCAATGCCTCCTTATTTAATAACCCTATAATCTAAAAGAGCTGGAAACAGAAATACAGAAATGTTTTCAAGATAATGTCTCAGACGATATTTCCCCAATTAATGTCTGGGTGGACCATAGGGCCACAATACGAGGCCAATGAAAGCTGACAATTAATTCCAGTGGGCTAGACATAGATTTTGCACTTTAGGGGACAAAGCTAGCACTCTCTTAGCTCGGAAACAAACCTCTAGGGCTTATAGTTCAGCTCTCCCAAAACCACGCCTTAGCACCGGTCAGCCCACTCAGAACCGGCAACTTGTAATACACAAATTCTTTAACGTTTTCAGCAAATTGTAAGCCTTGCTTACTAACTTTCAGCTCAACACAGCAGAGAATTTTTTCAGGATATCTCCCTAATCAACTTTGTAAAGAACATAAAGATTTAATGGGGGTGACTTTATAGTTGGGGAGAACTGCGTCGCACTTAAATCTTTTAACCCATCCAAAACACCTGGCCCAGATGGTTTTTCAGGCCATTTTTTTTATTATTCTTTTTATTGAGTATTTCACATTTAACAAGCAAGGTGGCGATTGCGATAGGAATCGCCTTAAGTTGGCCACACAGGGCCGTACAACAAGAGCATCTGTAGGTTACCTAGAAATAAATACCTTCTATCTATCCATTAAATCCCTTCCCCACCCTTTCCCTTCCAACTCCAAAACATATCTACCTACCAACCTTAAAGCCCCGGAGGGCCAGAGCATTGGAATGGTATAATCCAGTTTCCCTAGCAATGGTAAGGTAGTTGGATGGGTCCTCAAGTCTGAACTTGGAAGTACCTCAGAAAGTGGATCAGACCTAATACAGTAAGCTCTGAGACCATTAAATTAGAGGACACTAATGGTAATACCATCTATTAATCAGCCTTAACCCACTACTCATCTAGCCTGGGGCATACGTATGTATTTGCAGGTAATTTGCAACCTTCACCCACAGTCTATCCCGCAGTGGAGGAGTCCAACCATGCCTGACAAACCTTAATAAATTTCTTTTCACAGCCCCTGGAAATGTATGTGGTTTTATAGAAAGGGGTCATAGAATTGACCAAGCCTTTCCAGAAGGACATAGTTGAAGGAGCAGGCTTCTTACAGTGTAAAAGAATAGCCTTGTGGGCATAGAATAATAGGATATTAAGTAGGGTTCTATTTGCATTAGATGGGACCACAGCATCCACTAAGCTAAGAAGACACACCAAGATGAACTGAGGGATCGGAATGGTAAGGGTTTCTGTCAGGAGACCACTTCCGCCTCTGAAAATCAGGCCAGAAGACCCATGCGCGGGCGCACTTAGCGTTTGCGCGCCAGTGCGTGCGCGCACATGCCTGTGTGCAGGAGCGCGCACATGAGTGCGTGTGCAGCAGCACGGTCCCCAGATGGCCATTTAAGCTGACAGCACCTTGCAATCGATTCTGTCCGTTCAAAAGCGTTACCGTGTTTCTGTGTAATTCGTTCTGAGCTTCCTGTTACCTGTGACCCGGCCTGAACCCGCATCTGCCTGCACCGACCCCCGGATTGCCTATGACCACTCTTCTCTCTGATACCTGTGCACCTATCTGCCTGCCTGTTGATGACCCTGCCTGCACTCGACCATCCGATTGCCTGCTCCTACTGTACTGCTTTGCCCGCATGTTATTGGCCCGGCCTGCATCACTACTCTACAGTCTAGCATGGACCTCTGGATGACATCTTACCATCACCTGTGTCAGATCCAGCCCTCGTGCTCCCCTGTGCTCCAGTGCTCCCTGTCTGCTCTACCAGGGGTTCTGGAACCAGGGCCATAAGAGAGGTTGCCTACTGCATAAGTCAGACTCTACCATTAGGTACGTGACAATTTCTGTTGTACATTTCAGTTTCATCATCCAAAAGTCCCGGATTGCTTGGCAAGTCCATAAAATGTGAACAAAATTGGCAGGGGGGTACGTACATCTACAGCATGTTGCTGAGCCCAAGAGGTAAATCCCTGCCAATTGGGCTGGGGTAAAGTAGATTTGGTGCAGAAACTAAAAATGTATCAGTCTATTTTTAGCTGAGACTAGATGCTTAAACGGGCACTCCCACATGTCATCCCAGTCCTCCCCATCAATGTTTGGGACCTCCATCTGCCATCTCTTTCTATGCTGGAGCATCGTAGAAAGAGTCGTCCTAAATAATACTTTATTGGTTATTGACAGTGTGTTAGATAAAGATTCATCTTGTAATAAGTTTTCCAAGACCGAAGGCCGAGTCTCTATCATCAGGGCTCAAAATTGTGACTGGTATGCATGCCATAATTGAAGATAACTGAAAAGATATTTGTTTGGGAGGTTAAACTTGGCTTTTGATTGGTCAAAATAGAGTAAATCTTCCCCCCCACTCAATATCACCAACTTTTTTAACCCCTTTAATGGCCCACACCCCTGGATCCTGTAATCCATAGAAATGCAGACGACAGGGGTTCATCCATAACGGAGCAGAAGGAGATGTACCTTTGAAATCAGGTTGCATCAATTCCAGGGAAGTTGCCCATGCCATGATGATGGCCTTCATCGATCTTGTCAATGGAAGAAAAGATTTACTCCCTCTAAATAAATCCATTCACAGGTTTTCATAAAAACCCAAAACCACCACTTCCAACACTGTAGCTGAATTACTATCATCTTCTAAAAGCCAATGAATACCATTTGGCCCACAAGGTAATACTTATGTCAGTTGAGTAGGGCGAAACCTCCTTGACCCCAGGGTTCCTGCAGCACCTTAAGACCTATACATGGGGGTGAGGGGGACCAGAGGAAGGTGCTAACTAGACCCTCAAGTTTCTTAAAGTAGGGCTTAGGGACCCATATTGGCATGTGACATAGAAAATAAAGGATAACCGAGAGTACCTTCATCTTAATGAGATTTATTTCCCCTATCAAAGATAGCGGGAGATTTTTCCAGGCCTGAATTCTCTTCTTTAAAAATGTAATCAATGGGGTCAGATTAAAGACTATATAGTCATCTACATTCGCTATAATCTGGACTCCAAGATGTCAATTTGGACACCCATTTCAAGGGGAGTGATGGATCCGCCACCTCTTTGGCATCTGTATCCAGTGGCAAAATAGGGGATTTAGTCCAATTTACCTTCAAACCCGAGAAGGATGCAACTGTATTTAAAATATTGAGTGCTGCTTGTATGGAGGGCCCTGGATCGCTAAAAAAAAAGGATAAGATCATCTGCATATACCGTCGGACAAGACATTCACTGATTTTTTCCACTGGAAAAGCCTTCACCCCTAGGGAGGATCGAAGTGTTATTGCCAGGGGCTCCATCGTGATGGCAAAAAGACATGGTGAAAGTGGGCATTCCTGCCTGGTTCCCCTACCAATGGGAAAAAAGTGGGAAACAGAGAATCCAAGTCTGATCACTACCCAAGGAGAGCTATATAAAAGAGCCACCCACTTACAGAAATGCAGGCCAAAACCCATCTTTTCCAGGACCCTATGCATATATTGCCAGTCCACTGAATCAAATGCTTTTTCTATATCAGTTGACACTAAAACTCTTGTGGACTGGCCAGCATGTGGGATCTGAAGGTGCGTTAAAAAACCCTATGCAGGTTGGTGCCTGTAGATTTACCAGGCATAAATCGGTCTGGTCTATATCGATTAGGGGTGGAATGATCTTAACTAGTCTAGTGGCCAGAATCTTGGTAAGAATTTTGAGATTGGTATTCAACAATCCAATCGGTCTATAAGATGAGCATTCAATGGAGTCCTTCTCAGGCTTTCGCACTAAAACCATATAGGCCTCTAGCATGGAGCGACAGAGAGTCTGATACTCTAGACCAGAGATAAGCAATTAGCGGACCTCCAGATGTTGCAAAACTACAAGTCCCATCATGCCTCTGCCTCTGGGTGTCATGCTTGTGGCTGTCAGAGTCTTGCTATGCCTCATGGGACTTGTAGTTCTGCAACAGCTGGAGGTCCTCTAATTGCATATCCCTGCTCTAGACAATACTCAAAAAGTGCACATAATCTTTGAGACAACTGTTCCGCATAGGTCTGATAGACTTCAGCTGGGAACCCATCATGAGGGGGGGAAGGCACTTATAGCAACTGCAATCTCCTTTGGGGTGATTTTAGCCTCTAGGATGGCACAATCCAACCAGGGAGCATGGGCAACTTCAGGCTGTCAAGCAGGGTGTTCAAGGAGTTAACATCCTAAGGTGGTGTTGTGTAATATCTCACAAATCCCTCTAAGATATCTCTTGGGTTAGTAAGTAGTCCCCCCCAGCAGTTTTAATTTGCCAGTATAGTGGAGTTGGCTTTGTGCTCAGCCACCAACATGGCAAGGAGCTTGCCATCTTTGTCACCCTGGGCTCAGCCCTGTGTCTGTACTCAGTATGCACCAGGTCAGAGAAATGTACAGAGAGTAGACGTCTGGCCTCCAAAGTGAGGCATATGTAACATCTGTTGGGGGCTCAGCATGTTCCTCCGCACATGTCCATTCCATATGCTCTAATTCTTTCACTAAATTCTTGTGATCTTTACCAGCCGTTTTTATAGCCGAGACACATTCACTTCTATGTAATGATTAGAATGCATCCCAGACTGTCGGTGGTTGGGTGGAATCCTCATTAGCGGGTCAATAAGTAGAAATAGTAGATTGCAATTGTGTGGAGACCTGCTCAACCTGCAGCCAGCCGGGAGACATCTTCCAAGTGCCCCTACCAGCTCCAACAGAGAGCTCCAGGCCTACAGACAGTGGGTTATGATCCGAGACATCCCCGGCAAAATAAGAGACCTCCCCAATCAGTGACAGAAACGCAGAATTGTCAAAAGCCATATCTATGCGGGCAGAGTATTGATGGGTCCTGGAGAGATGGGAGTAACATTTACTCAAAGGATTTTCCAGTGCCATATCTTGAGCAGGCCTGCCGCCAATGCCCAAGATGCAAGTTCAGTAGAACTGGGCCTATTAGGGTTGGATGAATCCAAAGTGACAGCCAAGATGATATTAAAGTCACCCATAAATATCATAGGAAAATGGGGGGCGATTGCCAGTGGGAACTCAGTGGGCATGTTCCACAACATAAGTGGGAGGGAGATCCTGCTTAAAGAACTGTTCGGCAATGATAGTAGTTTTAGCACCCTCAGCTCCTTCAGGAAGCCCCACCACCTGCACATTATTCCTCCTCTGTCGATCCTCTGCATCATCCGCTCTATGCTGCAATGCCCTTACCATAGCCTATAGATCCGATAGCTGGGCTGTAGGGGAAGTGGTAGAGTCCTCCATATCAGAAATGCGACCCTCCGCAATTGACAATCTGCCCCTGATTTTATCAAGGTCATGGCAGATGAGTGTGCATTCAAATTGGGTGGTCAATTCTCACCATTAAGGCCATCTTACAGGCATCAATAGCTTCTAATATGGGTTTGGTGAATGCCCCAGTGTCAGCTTCAGGGGTAGAAGGAGGTACAGGAGGTTCAAAAGGGCCCCTGATCAAGCTCTGTGTGGGATGCAGGAGACTCCATCCTTGTGGTGTGTGCTGGGAAGTGAAGAGAAGTCGAGGGCTTTGGCAAAATGGCGGAGGCGGAGCCTGATTTACTGCCTCAGGCCGAGCGCTGAGGCAGCAGGTTTGTCTGGGGCTTGGCCTTAAGTTTGGATGCCATATAAAGTGACCCTGCACCATCAGGAAGTTCCAGGGAACAGCTACAACATGTAATGGGGGTGTACAGCGCCCTATAAACCTGGATTATACCAGAAGTTATGCAGCATTCAAGGGAAGCATGTTCATCCTTGATCACATTCTGGCCATGCCTCCCTATTTTTCAGGCTATTATGATAAAAAATATGCGGAGACTTGACACCACACCTGTGCTCCTTTTTTAATGAAGTATGCAAAGACCACAGCCTGCACCCACTAAGACAACATTACTTATATACATGTTATTTTAAATCAGGAAAAGACCAAGAGAATTGTGCCAATATAGGCCAACATAATTGATTAATGCAGATTTAAAAAATCATGACTAAAATATTAGCAACCAGACTTATTTACTTCCTGTCATGCTACATCCACCCTGACCAGGTGGGGTTTGTTCCCTATAGACAAGCATTGGACCAGATACAGAAGATAATCAATATCATTTTGGCTATCCACTTCAACTGGGATATGAAGACAGAGAGACGAGGCATGCTATTGTCCATAGATCTATAAAAAGCGTTTGACTCTATCTCAGGGAAACTCTTAAATATCTCAAGTCTTCACTTAAACCACTCTAAATCACAGGCAGTTAATATATCTTTGGATAGACAGACTGTGGCAGATGAGAAGAGAAACTTTCAGTTCAAATGGCAGAAACCCTACCAAACTTACTTACAGGCGGTCCTGGGTTATAAACACTTACAAATGACTCCTACTTACAAACGGAGGGAGACAACAGGAAGTGAGAGGAAATCTACCCCTAGGAAGGGAAATTCACTCCTGTGAGAGTTATTATGGGAAAAATGTGTCTGGAGCTGCATCACCAATCCTTGTTTCCATAACAACCCAACAATTCAATTGTCACAGGGACAGAAAGTGAAGTGAAATCTTCGGAACAGAGGCATAGACAGCAAAATAAACATAACATTGGCATTATCCTTTCCCTATGCTATCCAAAAAAACGTAAAAAATATTTTTTTGGCTAGAGCTACACTTAAAAAATGTACCTTTTTCCAACTTATAAACAAATTCAACTTAAATACAAACCTACCGACCCTATCTTGTTTGTAACGCGGGGACTGCTTGTACTTTCTTAGGCATTCACCAAGCCCCATCTCTGTGTACTTTATACCAACCCCCCCCCCCATTATAATCAATTAATCAATCAAACTATCAATGGATCTGGATAGATGGAGTTGAAACGAAAAAGGCCTTGATCCATTCAACTTTAAAGATGTAATGGAGTTTAAGTTGGCCCTGGGAGGGAGAATCTTGTAGGATTAAGTTTTGAAGGAATGTTTTTATATTCTACATTTTTCTGTGATGGGAACTTCCATTGTTTATCTCAGAAACTAGGCCACTCGTGTCAGAATAGGCATTTCTGTGCACTGTGTAGCTTGCTTGGATCTTGTAAAGTCCATGTTTTTAATATGTGTACAATAAATTTAGCTATATGGATATAAACGTGAGAAAAATTGGGACAAATTGTTTCCTCTAAGCAATAGAAAATTCCTATGGGCTTTGCATTTTAAACTATGTAAACAACCATGAAGTTCAAAGACTAGCAATGTTTGTTGACCCATTAAAACTGAAAACACAGCACATATAACTTAAAATTTTACCAACACGAATCTGCAAATTACTTTAATTGGAATTAAACTCTGAAAATGTTACATATCCTATAGCAATATCATCCACAAGGGATTTTGTACCAAGACTCATTATCTGTGCTAATTACTTTGTCAGTTAGCTTACCATATTTGCTTGTACAAAAAAGATAAATTCTGTAATAGGGAGGAGTCGCAATTATAGAAGGTAGATTTCTAACTCAGAATATAATTACAGCACTTTCAAACCAATAACATTAAATTTGCTCTTCAATTAGTATACAATGGTTTAAAACTGTTTTTTTAATTAAAAAAATGTCATTAATGGAGGCATAATGTGAATACACTGACATAGGGAGAGCTAGCAGAAAGAAATTAGGAACATTATTAGAAACCTGACCACTAACACTGAGATAAAAGGAACAGAGCAGGTTTATGAATCATTTATGCTTGTAGACAACCATATGTATAGAATATATATATTACATATTACTGGTTATTTCTTTATTGTGTCCCTGCTAGAGAGATTTTAGATCACTTCCTGTCCCAGTGACACAACATGAAGTGTAGGGAAGTCACCCCAACAAGGACATAGGCATCAATAACGTAGATAGGGGCTCTAACCTTTTCTCAAGCTTATCCACAGCTAATCATTTTAAATGCCAACTGTCAAGAATCTTTCCCCAGGGCAACATCTTATTAGGGAATGGGGTAGGCTTTATGGACAAATATTTTGTAAAATTATTTTTGAAAGCCTTATATGTTTATTATACAACATGAAAACATTCATAGGATAAAAGATAAAAGTATATCTGTAAAGGATTATGCAGGAAAAGGGGTATTATAGATGTTAATCCATCACACACAGAACAGGGACTTGTGTCCTGCATCTGCAAAACTAAAAATGTATTTTATAGATGCTTTAACATACTTATCTGAAGAAAACCAATCTCTGTTTTCCCCCAAACATTACATTATTTGTAAGGTAGATTTCTCTGCAAAAGAAACCCAACTCCTCATCTTCCTCCCACCCTCTACTCAACTAATTGGCTCTTATGACAGAAAAAATATCTTATGAAGCCCTTTTTATACCCGCTTGAATATGTTGTTGATGTACCCTGCCATCACTGCTTGCAGGAGTGGATCCAGCTTTGTAGTAGACCAGTCATAAACTCTCTGCTCCAGTCTTCAGGATCCTGAGAGCACCCCATCACTGAACAGCCAATATGAAGTGCCCATGTCACCTAGACAGTGACATAGACATCTGAAGAAGAAAGAAGACTTGGGACTGTCATATAGATGGGCAAGGATGTTGAGGGAGAGGTATGCTCAGAGCTCAGCATTAAGGGTTTGACTTTTCTTGACTTCAAGGTCAACACTATCCACCTACTATACCACGGTCCAATTAGATAACCTAAATTGACTGCTGGGGGCAGTGAAGAACTTAGTGACAAAAATGAGCCAGATTTAGAGGGGTGCACCTAGAGGCATTTCCTGGATAGCAAGAGGTAACAACAAACACCTTGCGGAGCCTGCACTAAGTTAATACCTCCCATTTTTACACTACTTGCTTGCATACCAGTTATTTAAATGTTCATAATATTTACATATTTTTTATTTACATTGGATGTTTTCATCTCAGCTTCTATTTGATCATGATCAAAAGTTCCCCCTTCTTACCAATTTTTCTTACAAATGGATAATTTATATAATGTCTTTTACCCTTGTTTTAATGAAAATTGACTGCTTTTGCATTTTAAAATTGTTTTGGGACTTGATCATTGCTTTGCGTAATGCATATGCTCACACACAACACAAATGTGTCCATGACTCCTATTACAGTGACTGAGCGGTCACCGACAGCTCCTAGTCTCTAGTTTTGATCAGGAGCACGTGGGGTGGGCTCCCAATCATGTGAAAGCAAATCACAATCCATCCCACCCCTCCACCTTAAGACCCATTTAAAGGGCTGCAGAGGGCAGTGGAAATTATTAATTATTGATAAATTCACTGTTGGTCTTGACTTCGTCAAACTTTTTAATTGCTCTCTATAATGAAAGTTTTATAAAGTTCACACTTCCACTTGTGTAAGCATCAAGAAAACATAACTGTTTTGAGCAGCTTTAAAGTTCTGTTGATGTTGACACAAGTATTAGTATGGCATGCATTTCAACAGCTGAAAGTACTACTATTTGATACATTCTTTCAATATCAGTATATGATAATACATTTCAGAATATAAGAGATGAATATGAGACTGCAGCTGGGATTTGCATTGACGCTGATCTATCCCTGAAAGATTTTGTTTAGGTTACACCACATTGCAGTATATGACAACTGCACTCCTCTATTTCTGTTGCTTTATAGATGCTCTTAGGCGGGGTTTTTCATTTTTTCTGGTGACCAAAATGTTTGGGCAGTCAAGTACAATCATTCTGTAAAGTGTAATTAAATGAAATAAAAAATATTTTATTCTCTTTCTTGGCTATGTCCTATGGACCCCCCTACGCCCTTTATTCCCCAGATCAGTCTCCTTCCACTACTAAGGGTTTGGGATTCCCTTAAAAGTTCCTCCAAATTATCCATGTATATCAAGCCCCAGACGTCTGTAATGGGAAATCTTAATTTTCTGTCTGGCACCTATGATTCCACATTTTTTATCTGGGATGTCCAATCCCCTTCACCTATTTTGTTTTGTTCTATTAGGAGGGGGGATCTCAAACCCTTGGCTCCCCTACTGCCTTTTCCTGCAGAATCAGGTGGGTTTTGACTGCAGTATTTTCAACTTTGTGATTTTTGCTCTTCACTGCATAGACAGGTCTCCTTGATATGCCCCCTGACTTCATTCAAATAACTTTGTTATCATTCTTCTAGACCAGGGATAAGCAATTAGCGGACCTCCAGCTGTTGCAAAACTACAAGTCCCATCATGCCTCTGCCTCTGGGTGTCATGCTTGTGGCTGTCAGAATCTTGCAATGCCTCATGGGACTTGTAGTTCTGCAACATCTGGAGGTCCGCTAATTGCATATCCCTGTTCTAGACCAACACATGCAATCTCTTTAATTTATGGAATGTTCCTTTCAGAAACTTATCCCACGAGACCTTATTATGTAGCTGAATGGGAGAGAGAACTTAATTGTTCTCTCTTTGATTTTGATCTTCTGAAATGTTTTACCCTCATGCATAAACTTTCAATGGCATCCTTGGCACAAGAAAGGAGCTTCAAGTTCCTGACCCGATGGTATAGATAGATCCCCTTAGACACTACATACAACGAGATCCCCTTACACACTACATTGAATGCTACCTTCCATTCCTGCTGCCTGCTGGATGAGTAGGGAAGATAAAGCTAGCGTATATCATATATGGTGTGACTCTTCTCAAATCCAAACTTTTTGGACAAATGTATTTTTCATTTATCGCCAACTATGCAACCTCCTGTGACATTCTACAAACCCCCCAAATTGCCCTCCTATTGATCCTACCAGGATCGTATTCAGAAGGGTCTCACCTGTTTCCTTCTATTGTTAGCATGTGCGGTTATACCACATCGTTGGAAATCACTTTTATCATATTATGCATATGGAAGACTTGATGGCCCAGTTGCAAATTCATTTTGACTCCTGGTGTCAATGGCTGTTCTATATGGATTCTGAAAGTTTTAAATCATATCTACAGCATAAACTTAGCCAATTACGATATTTGCCATGGTGGGGACTGGCTAGCTGCAAGCCATGAGTCCAGTATATCCCCCTCTTCCTGTTCCTTTGCTCTTATTTGCTTCTCATGTCACTCTTTTTATTTCCTTATTTGACTCCTCTCCTACTGAGTTTTCCAAACACTGGGATTTCCCTTAACGCTCAGCAGTTATGCTTGGAATGTACACTCACCGGCCACTTTATTAGGTACACTTGTTCAATTGCTTGGTAACACAAATTACTAATCAGCCAATCAAATGGCAACAACTCAATGCATTTAGGCATATAGACATGGAAGATGACTTGTGGAAGTTCAAACCGAGCATCAGAATGGGGAAGAAAGGGGATTTAAGTGACAATGAACGTGGCATGGTTGTTGGTGCCAGGTGGGCTGTTCTGAGTATTTAAAAAAATGATCTACTGGGGTTTTCATGCACAACCACCTCTAGGGTTTATAGAGAATGGTCCGAAAAAGTGTAAATATCCAGTGAGCAGCAGTTTTGTGGACGAAAAAAAATGTCTTGTTGATGACATAGGTCAGAGGAGAATGGGAAGACTAGTTTGAGATGATAGAAAGGCAACAGTAACTCAAATAACCACTTGTTACAACCAAGGTATGCAGAATACCATCTCTGAATACACAGCACATTGAACCTTGAAGCAGATGGGCTACAGCAGCAGAAGACCACAATGGGTGCTACAATTCACACAGGCTCACCAAAATTGGAAAGTATAAGATTGGAAAAACATTGCCTGGTCTGATGAGTCTCGATTTTAGCTGCAACATTCAGATGGTAGGGTCAGAATTTGGTGTAAACAACATGAAAGCATGGATCCATCCTGCCTTGTATTAATGGTTCAGGCTGGTGGTGGTGGTGTAATGGTGTGGGGTATATTGGGGCCCCTTAGTACAAACTGAGCATGTTTAAATGCCACAGCCTACCTAAGTATTGTTGATGACTGTGTCCATCCCTTTATCACTACAATGTACCCATCTACTGATGGCTACTTCCAGCAGGATAATGCACTATGTCACAAAGCTCAAATCATCTCACCACTGGTTTCTTGACAATGAGCATGACAATGAGTTCACTGTACTCCAATGGCCTCCACAGTCACCAGTCCATAGAGTACCATTGGGATGTGGTGGAATGGGAGATTTGCATCATGGATGTGCAGCTGACAAATCTGCAGAAACTGCATGCTGCCATCATGTCAATATGGACCAAAATCTCTGAGGAATGTTTCCAAACACCTTGTTGGATCTATGCCATAAAGAATTAAGGCAGTTCTGAAGGCAAAAGGGGTCCAACCCGATACTAGCAAGGTGAACCTAATAAAGTGGCCATTGAGTGTATATTTTAAAGCGGTAGTAGACCCATCCATTTAACAGTTTAAAAAACAGTTACTTTTCCGGCACGTGCTGGAAATGTAACACTCCCATTGGTTGGGCTCTAAACCAAACTGTCAAACCATCCAATGGCTGGTATCATAGCTGATCACATGTGCAGCATCATGGCAGTTGTAGACTAAACAGAGGCCAAGATGGCAGCTTCCTTGGCTGAAAATGATAGGAGGGTTTACTACCACTTTAACTCTGTACTGCTTGTATCTTTTGTCTATCTATGTTAAAAATAAAAATTCTTCAAAAGTAAAAAAAAAAAAAAAAATTGTTTGTATTTGCTAATATTTAATTAAAGTGAACTTACACAGCTGGCTACATAAAACTAGTAACTATCAAAATAAATGAAAGTGCGATTTGCTATACATACCGAAAGCAGGTATTGCATGGCCATAGTGATGCATCTTGTGTCCTATCATATACGCTATGATTTTAACCTGCCTATTTCCATTTTACACAAAATGATATCTTTGTATAAAGCATAGGTGTATACCAGAAAGTAATTCCACAGCAAAAAAAAAAGTAATTATAATGGAACGCATTCATGTTAGCAATAGCCTGCATGATATAACTCAGCATTTTGCCATGCAGGCTAGTGCCTTGTCCGTTTCGGAAGGTAGCAGTGTGATGCTGTTTTTTTTTTTTTTTCACAACTTCATTTGAAGTGTCAAGCGTCATAGCATGGCACATTGCCCTGCTGTGTGGTGACATGCCATGCTATTCAGTGCAGTGCGAAGAGATGTAGACATGCTGTGTTTTTCCAAACTGCACTGCACAGCACACCACAGCTGCTCTGTGAATGGGAAACATAGAATCCAATTGTTTTCTATGTGCCATTGTGGTAACCTGTGTTTATCCAGTGCAAAAAAAAAATGCAGGTTAGAGAAAAAGGTGTAAATGAGCCTTTGGGTAGATTTGATTTTTCAGAGTGAGTTACACACAAGTTCCCTTCTGAAGTGTCATGTCTTACTAAATCGTTAGCCAACAAGTGAGAGTTGTTCCCTTTCAGACTGAGCTATAGTATTAACCACTTCAGCCCTGGAAGGATTTCCCCCTTTAGGACCAGAGCACTTTTTGCGATTTGGCACTGCGTCGCTTTAACTGACAATTGCGCGGTCGTGCGTCATTGTATCGAAACAAAATTTGCGTCCTTTTTTCCCCACAAATAGAGCTTTCTTTTGGTGGTATTTGATCTGTGTCATTTCTGATCACCGCTATAAACAAAAAAAGAGCGACAATTTTGCAAAAAGAAACAATATTTCTTACTGTTTGCAAAAATATATATCCAAAAAAAAAATATAAAAAAACAAATTTCGGTTTTGGACAATTTATATTCTTCCTCATATTTTTGGTAAAAAAAAATCACAGTCTGCATTTATTGATTGGTTTGCGCAAACGTTTCCGTGTTTACAACCATGAGAATTAATTTCTGGTGTTTTTACAATTATTATGTTTTTTACTAGTAATGGCAGTGATCTGCAATTTTTAGCGGTACTTCGATATTGCGGCGGTCCATTTTGATACTTTTTTGGGACCACTGACATTTATACAGCAATCAGTGCTATGAAAATGCACTGATTACTGTATAAATGTCACTGGCAGGGAAGGGGTTAACCTGGGGGGTGCACTAAGGGTTAACTGTGTTCCCTGTGTGTGTTGCTTACTGTGTGGGGGCTGGGTTGAGTGGGGGAGGAGAGTGATCATTGCTCCCATATACAGAGAGCCTGTGATCACATATCTTCCCCCTGTCAGAATGGAGATCTGTGTGTTTACATACATGGACTTCCATTCTGCCATTACGGGGGACCAATCACGGGTAACCGGTGGAGATAGAATCCACCCTACCCACTCCCTGGCTCCCCCGGAACACAGTGAGCGCACCTCCGGCAGCGTGCGCGCGCTAACAATCAGCAATCTTGCTGGTTTGTGATATTGAACCACTTTGCCGCCATCATGCGATAGCAGGCACTCGGCAAGTGGTTAATGTGACTTATTTCTTGACCTAATCTAACAAAGTCAGTCACACATGTGAAGTATGCCCACCCCAATAAGGCATTATATTAGTACTCTCAAATACACCTAAAGGTTTTTAGTTTTCTTTTTTCTATCTATATCCCATTCAAAAATGTCCCTTCCTGTATGTACAACCTGCAGTACAAGAAATACTCTCCAAAATGAGAGAAATTCCCTCTTGCACAGTTGTCCTCAGCACAAAATGTGCCCATGGAAAGATTTCCCCTTCATGTCCTGCTCTGGTGACAGATTAAAAATGCGGATTTTCCTTCACCTTCTGTAACAAAGGCCTCTAGGACAGACAAAGAAGATGAATCTGTCTAGTGGAAACACAGACAGCAATAAAACTGTAACACAAGTTCTAACTCCATATTAAAAAAAATAAAAACAACCGGGTAAAGGGGAGTCCAGTCACGTGACCTGTCAAGGCCATGTGACCAGCATCTCCACCAATGATGGAGTTAATTTGGCTGATTTATTGTTGGGCAAAGAAATTTTTCTTGTTGGCATACTTTTCATAAATAGGTGTGTCTACCATTACTGGGAATTATGACCTGCTCCTCACTGGGTACAAACCTTAAAGTGGATCCTTACACCAAAAATTACCTAAATTGGGCTATCAAAACCATTTCCTGACCTGGGTCCCTTTCACACAGGCCGTCCGATCTGGTCCGCTTGTCAGTTTCTCAGGCGGACCTGATCGGACCCTCCAGTCTCTTCTATGGAGCGGTGGATGTCAGGAGATACATGTTCGCTGACACCCGCCGCCATCTGATCTGATCCTGTCCATCAAAAACAGACGGATGGTGGTCCTATTCCCAATCTGTCCAGCAGATCGGATCAGATGGCATAGAGGAGAACGGGAGTGTGTCCGCTCTGCATAGCGGAATGGACATGGGCCTGTAATCTGCCTGCTCAGCAGGGATCAAAGGAGAGATCCCCCGCAGAGCAAGCGGATTCTGCTTAGTGGAGGTGACTATGTTAAAAGGGCCCTTACTGCAATGGAGCAGCAGATCACAACAGGTCAATACTGGATTCACTGGTCCTGTCCTGTCCTAGATTCTACCCCTGCACAAAAGGTAAGGGGGGATAAAAAAACAAATATGTAACAGTGCCAGCAGTTCTTTTTTTCCAGAGCGCAATTGAACTCCTTTGTATGTCTAAAGACTATAGCTGGTCATAAGATAGTAGATTTTCAAACGAACATTTGTATGAACATTCATATGAAAATTCTCTGTACACTTGATGACTTGATGAATGTCTTTAGATTTTGTTTTTAACATTCCATTTTGGAACACATTACAGAATGAAAACCAAATACACTGTTAGAAATTTGATTGTTCAAAAAAAAGTGCATTCTGCTCCTTCAAATGTCACAGTATAACACAATTTAACTTGTTTACTGACCACTGTTTTCTTTTGGGCTTTCTCTAAGGCTCCTTTCACACCAAGGCGTTGGAAAAAAGCCTGTAAAATCCTGTAAAACGCCATGATTTTAGTTTGCGTTTTTGCCACGCTTTTGAAGCGTTTTTCAAGCGTTTGCATTTCAATCATGTGACCTTTCCCACAGCCTCAGTGCACATTTCATGTGCTTTTCAATCGCTTTTCAAGTGTTTTTCAAGCGCTTAACCATTATTTTCAATGGACATGGGCGTTTTTGAGGCGTTATTTTGAGCGCACAAAACAAGATGAAAAGATGCTGCTTGCAGGACTTTTAGGCTACTTTCACACTGGAGCGGTAACCGTGGTCGCGGTAAAACCCTGTTAGTTTTAGCGGAGTTTTACCAGCGATAGGGCTCCGCAATGCGGGCGGGAGCGCCACGCTTTTAACCCCCCACAAGGGCTTAAAAAGGGGTTAAAAGTGCCGGTGCTCAGCGCTACCGAGGCGGTGTGCAGCCGTTCATTTCAATGGCAGGGGCGGTAGAGGAGCGGTATATTACCGCTCCCCTCACCCCCCCAAAGATGCTGCTTGCAGGACTTTTTGTAACGTCCTGCTAGGGCACCGCCCCAGTGTGAAAGCACTCAGGGCTTTCACATTGGGGTGGATTGGGGGGACTTTTGAGGTGCTTTACAGACGCTATTTTTAGCTAAATAGCATCTGTAAAACGCCTCAGTGTGAAAGCAGCCTTAGCAACGCCTAGCAAGCGCGACACCTCTGTGTGAAAGCATCCATTGAGATGCATGAGGAGTGTTTTTTCATGTGCTTTTTATGTGCTATTTTAGTGCAAAAACACCTGAAAAACACCTTGGTGTGAAAGGGGTCTTAGGCCCCTTTCACACTGAGGCCCTTTCTTAGCGTTTTTGTGCTAAAAATAGTGCTTCCAAAATGCTTCTAAAACGCTGCCCATTAATTCCAATGAACCTATTCACACTGGGGCGTTGCGCCGGCACCACGTTTAAAAAAGTCCTGCAAGCATGATTTTTTGTGCTTATTCTGAGCGCTAAAAATAGCGCATTAAAACTGCCCATATACATTGAAATGAATGTAAAGCGATTTAAAAGCGCGTTAAAAGCGCCAGGGAAACTCCCAGAGGTTGTGGAAAGGTCAAAATATCAGGAAGTAAACAGGATGTAATGTAGGAGGATGTGCTATTTACTTAATGCTACTGCTTCAAAAGCGCTTCAAAACGCCTGGGCGTCAGCGCTAATTATAGCGCTAACGCTGAAAAAACGCAGCAAAAACGTGGACATAACGCTTGATGTTTTGCCTGCGTTTTGCAAACGCCTCAGTGTGAAAGTAGCCTAAAGGTTAGTTCAATTTTCTTTTATTTCTTCCAGGATTGAAGTGCAGAATGCACTCAGTGACGCAAGGCAGGCAACGCAAATGTGTTTATTTATAACTACGTTACACTGCTACTTATTAATCATGCTTAAATTGACAGACTGCTATAAATGTTGATTTGCACATAGATACTCAGTATTGTAGTTAAACAGAGGCATGCTTGTCTGTTTAATTTTCAGCATTCCTGCAGAATCCAGCCGTGTAAAACCTTTTAACTTAAACGTCTTCTCAGCACTGGATCAATGCAATACTGCCATAATTTCTCCTTGCCATCTGCTCACAATTAGTTAATCTGAGAGCTGATTACCAGTCAAAGGCAGAATCTGGAATCTACTTGATACGTGACAGAGAATGTGTTTAATGAGCAGTTACTGAGTCATTTACAAAGTGGAGAATGTCACAGAATGCTGCACTAAGCATGAGGTATTCTCAAAGTTGGCTCACCAAGCGCTACAAAGCAAATATGTTTGGTGCAGATTTTGATGTTATTGAAGGAGTTTTAAATGCTTATTGCCGCAAATGTGGCAGCACCGCCATGTCTATTTTTGAGATGGCCAAATCCATACAGCACTGAAAAATGAAAAGTGAATTCTTCAAGGCAGAAATATAGGGCTATAATCCGTATCCTTGTTTTTTAATAAGTAATTGAAATAGATCAAGAATTTACATATCAAGTAACCCAACATCTCATCTGCCCATGCTTGTACAAGGGCAGCAAAATAAAAGGCAGCACAAGAGGTGGACACACATTTAAAACAAGTCTGCAAGGGAGCTTGTACAGTATATCTTTTTCCTAAAAATGGCTTTTCATAAATCATTAGGAAAGTATACTAGTTCTTAAACCCACAGCTTCAGCTCTGTGCAGCCAGAGCTGCTTTTATTTCTCCACCACTTCTTATGGTATGGTTATGGTATATAACACTTCACTATGAATGTAAAATACAAGAGGTGACAATATTGAGATGAAGGTCCTAAAATTGTTGACAATGAGAGTACTGGGGAATTACACTGCATAATTGTTAAAACTGAATAAGTGCCCTTTAGAGAAATATGTTACATCTAGCAGTGGAGATCCTTCTATATTCAGTGGTGTCTCTATGGGGGGCACATTATGCTTTTACTTTGCAGGGGCAAAAGAAGGAAGTAAAACCCATCATGGTTTACTTCCTTTTTAAGTCGTGTGTAATAAAACAGACTGACACAGGGAAAAAGTATTAAACACATGATGAAAGGGAGGTGCAAAAAGTCATGGAAAGTCAGACATCAGCTGAAATCTATCAGTAATTAGAAAGCAATCCTGACCCTTGACACTGCAAATTAATATCAGCTGGTTCAGTCTCAACTGATGGCCTACAAAAATGTGTCTCATTACCAATGTGTCACACAAGAAACATCTCATGATGGGTAAAAGCAACGAGCTCTCTCAAGACCTTTGCAATGTTATTGTTGCAAAACATACTGATGACATTGGTTACAGAAGGATTTCTAAACTTCTGCATGTTCCAGTGAGCACTGTTGGGGACATAATCCAGGAGTGGAAAGAGCCTTATTTCACCATAAACTAGCCCCGAACAGGTGCTACTCGCAAGATTTCTGACAGAGGAGTGAAAAGAATTATCCAAAGAGTTGTCCAAGAGCCAATGACCACTTGTGGAGCACTTCAGAAAGACCTGGAATTAGCAGGTACAATTGTTTCAAAGAAAACAATAAATAATGCCCTCAGCTGCCATGGCCTGTATGCATGCTCACCATGCAAAACTACATTGCTGAAGAATAAGCATCTTGAAGTTATTTAAAGTTTGCTGCACATTTAGAATACAGTCTGGTCAGATAAGACCAAAATTGATCTCTTTGGATGCCATAGTACACACCGTGTTTGGAGGTCAAATGGTACTGGACATCACCCCAAAAACAGCATACCAACAGTGAAGTTTGGAGGTGGGTGGGGGGCTGTTTTTCAGCATAAGATACTGGCAAACTTCATGTCATTGCAAAGAGGATGCATGGAAGAATGTACATTCTTGATAAAAATTTGCTGCCATCTACCAGAATAATGAAAATGAAACAAGGGTGGACATTTCAGCAAGACAATGATTCCAAACACAAAGCCAAATAACTTTGGAATTGGTTTCAAAGAAAGAAAATAAAGCTGCTAGAATGGCCCAGCCAATCACCTCACTTGAATCCAATAGAAAATCTATGGAAATAACTAAAGATTACAGTTCACAGAAGAGGCCCATGGTACCTGAGCAATGCATGCAACTAGTTTCTCCATACAGGAGGCGTTTTGAAGCTGTCATTGCCAACAAAGGATTTGGTATGAAGTATTCAATAAATTTCAGTTAGCGTATTCAATGCTTTTTTCCCTATACCATTCCATTTAATACACATACAGTAACTTAATTTCTGAACGTATTTGTTTTGGTTTCTTTGTATGTATGGATTGCAGGGGTTGTTACCGACATGTGGTGGAAATTTCATGTCAATAGCACCTTTAGAAATATATTTACCTAGAAAAATGGTGATGTGTTCAATACTTACCCACTGTATCTGTGTAAAAGTGTAGGCAATATACAATTGATCTACGTTTTCAAAGAAAGTTATTTCAATATTCTGATAGAATCAAGCAATTATCAGTTTTTTTTTCTTCTAATCATTCTATACAAAATCTTTCCACTGAGTTTGTGAAATCAAGCTGAAAATATAAGCAAATGGACAGTTGTGTATATTAAAGATGGGATCTGCGTTTATGGTTGTATAGGAATTGTGCAAACTTTTGGAGTTCTACAAGTGGGCAAATTAAATATGTTGTTCACCCACCTGCCAAAGTAAACCTCTGGCTGCAGCTGAAAGTCATTTATGTTATTACTAATACTAAATTACAACTTTCTGCTGTGTGGGCTACAAACATTCTTGGGTACAAGGACACAAGCAGCCACCTGACTCCAAGCAACACATGACATGGGTCAAAACAGCCAATGATGGTTTTTAAAAAAAAAAAAGATGTGCGGTTCCCCCATGATGCAAAACAAGTACCATATCTTAGATAAAATAATTGCAAGGGATACCCTCCAAAATACATACCAGATACTTTGGGTCAAGTATAAAATTTTAGGGGGAACCTCATGCAAAAAAAACAAGAAAAATAACAATGTGGTTCCCCTTTAAAACTTGGCCAAAAAGTCCTTTCTTAAAAAACAAAAAAGTCCCACAATGTGAATCAATGGTGAATCATGTTATCATTAACATTACTGGGATATGTCGCCTTTTTTTTTACATTCAGCTGTGAAAATTGAAGGTGTCGGTCATGGTGAACAGTCCATCGGGAGCCAATGTGTTGATGTTTTTTCTTTTGGCTGGTTAGTGGGCATCTTCCATCTCAATTGACATAGATCTATGTGGCTGAATGATGTAATTGATGATTAATTTACACTGTGGGACTTTATCATTGGTGTTGGTTTATTGTTCAAAGGACTTTTTTGTAAGTTACTGTATGTGTTTGTTTAGTGACTTTTCGTTCTTTTTGTAAATGAGTAAACTCCTTGCTAAATCACATGGAGGGGGGTAGTATCTTGGCCCCTCTTCTTTTGGGGACAAGCTGCTTTGGAGGGGAGTCACCCTTGACAAGGTACTTTCCCCATGTTGAGGGCATGTAGCCTGGTTTGGTACAGGTGGGGAGGGACACATACTCTCCAATGCCGCTTTCCTGGCTATCCAGGATGCATGCTTTGAAAAGAGTCTGGTTTGGATTTGGGGCGTGGACCCATGCCATTTTTTCACGAGGTCCTCCTTAAAAGTGATAGCAGACCTCCCCCCCCACCATCTAGAACAGGGATCTCCAAACAATGGCCCTATAGCTGTTGCGGAACTACACGCCCCGTGAGGTATTGTGAAACTCTGACATTCACAGACATGAATAAGCATGATGGGAATTGTAGTTTCTGAACAACTGGAGGGCCATAGTTTGGAGACCCCTGAACTAGGATAATGGTTTGGTATGGATATTGAGGGGAATCCTGACTGTTTTGTTTATATACAGAACAAAGTGGCTGGGAAATGTCACTTAATGACAGACAATGTAAATTGTATATTTTTTTCTTTGTAAATGTCACTTTTGTTAGTGTGCACCCTTCAAATGTACTGCTTGTGTGCACCCTTCAGATGTACCACTTTACAGGCAGGTTTAAGGCAACTCTCACGCATGTTATTTAAAAGAATTGTATGTTTTTAATATTGCTCTTTAACTAGTTGCCAACCCCCCATGTACATTTACTGTTGGAAAGTGGCAGCTGTACGCAGATCGCCGTCTATGCGCGACGATCGGGTTCGCTTCAGAACCGATTAATCAACAGGGCCAGGCCAATGAATTTTGGCCTGGACCTGCTGATCGGTTCTGGCAAATGGAATGCCTCCTCTGCCTCTGTAATGTAAACGGAGGCAGAGGAAGTTATGTCACCTCCGTTCCTGAAGCCCTTTTCGGTTGCAGAGAGCGCGGAGGAGACTGAGTGCACAACTGGCCGTCTTGCTTTCAAATAGTACCTCCCCAGAAAGCGTGCCAGGTATGGCGTCAAGATGTATAAGCTCTGTGACAGGGCCACAGGCTATACATGTAGTTTTATGGTTTACGAGGGTAAAGATAGTCACGTGGAGCCGGAAGGATGCCCAAACTACATAGGGAGTGCTGGCAAGGTTGTGTGGGACTTGGTGTTACCCTTATTCAGAAAGGGGTACCATTTGTATGTGGACAATTACTACTCAAGCATGCCACTCTTTGCGATCTTTTTAATCAAGAAATTGGCGCATGTGGCACAGTGCAATCTCATCACCAGGGCTTCCCCCAACGGCTGGTAGAATCCCGACTTAGACAGGGGGGGAGTGAGCCTGCTTCAAAAGTGGTAATTTGCTTGCGGTGAAGTGGATGGATACAAATAATGTTTTCATTCTTTCCTCCCTTCATGCAGACACGGCAGCCCAAATTCCAATGCGACTGGTGTTATGGAGAAACCCCTATGTGTCCATGAATATAGCCAAAATATGGGAGGGGTGGACCTCAACGACCAGCTGTTGGCGCCATACCTAATTGCCCGTAAGCTCAGACGGTGGTACAAAAAAGTGTCTGTATACTTATTCCAATTGGCTTTGCTGAACGCTCATGTGCTGTACAATGCGTCAGCATGGACTGGATCCTTCCTTAAATTTCATAAAGAGATGGTCACAGCCCTTCTGTTTCCAGATGGTGCTGCATACCAATCCTAATGCAGTGAGCCGGCTGCATGAGCAGCATTTTCAGCATGCCGTTCCTGGTACCCCTACCAACCGAGCCCCCCAAAAGAGATGTTGTGTCTGCAGACAATGCAGATACAGGCGTGACACCTGTTTATTGTCCCTCCTGTCCTGACCAGCCTGGTCTTTGCATCGGTGACTGTTTCCAGCGCTACCATACACTAGTTGAGTATTAGTGTAGGGTACAGCACTACACAGGAATAGGGCACACTTTCACAGGGTCTCCAAGATGTCACCACATTTTGAGAGACCCCAAACTGGAACCACTGTTGTTAAAAAAAAAAAGCGTACCAAAAAAGTAAATAAATAAAAAAGTTTTAAAACCACAAACAGAAATAAAAAAGTTATAAAAACAAAAAAATATATAAAATAAAAAAGCCAAAAACAGTTGTAAGTTTCTTGTTTTTCTCTCTCTTTTTTCTCTCTATTCTCTCTCTATTTTTAATGTTTTTTTATGCATAACTGTAATATTTTGTTACTGTTTGTTCTCATGTTCCTTTGCAGGTATGTCATGTTTTTATATGTTAATGCTTACCTGTAATGTTTTATAATATTTTCTTCTTAGCAGGAACGTCATTTTTTTATGTTACTGCGTTTTGTTAATCGATTTTAGCTTTTCATTTACGCCATTCATATATTTCCCGGAGCATAGGGGCAGGGGGTAGAAATTGGGGCGGTTGCCCCTATGCTCCGGTATATATTTTTAGAAGGGTGTTATGCCCACCATTAGAAGTGGGTGGATGAAGGGTGGTTTTCTAATGGTGGGCATACCCACCAATTGATTCTTTTTTTTCATTTAACCCACAGGCTGCATGAAAAAAAGAACATTACAACATATGCCCAACAAGGACCAGCGACATACTAGTATGCTGCTGGTCTTAGAGTGGTTATACCAGCATGATGCCTGCAGGTATAGGTATCATCTAGTTATTGCTCTTTTCAGTCGGCGGTTGGCTTTCATGTAAAAGCAATCCTAGTGTCTGATTAGCTGTTAGATTGATTTTACAAGCATGGTTTTCTCAAGCTCTCCTGTGCCACGGGGGAACTCAAAAATGCAGCCAGTGATTCCGACAGCTGACCATAGAGCTGATCGAAGACTAGAATGGCTCCAATCATCTCTATGGCCTAAGAAACCGCCGGATATAAACAGCACCATTGGGAAATTAGGAAAGCATCTTATCACACCGATCTTGGTTTGGTCAGATGCTTTAAGGGCTGAGGAGAGATCTAGAGTCTAATAGACCCCAAATTAAAAGTATATATACAACACTAGCTATTTTTGTCACAGGGGATATTTAAATTCCCTGTGGTAATGATAAAAGTGATAAAAAAAATGAAAGGGACAGTGTAAAAATAAAATAAAAAGCAAAAGAAATAATTAAAAAAAAAGGTGAACGCAAGCGTCAATCTCGTGTCGTATGTAAACAGCAATTGCACCATGCATGTGAGGTATCAGCACGAACGTCAGATCGGGGGCAGTAATGTTAGCAGTAGACCTCCTCTGTAAATCTAAAGTGGTAACCTGTAAAGGCTTTTAAAGGCTTTTAAAAATGTATATAGTTTGTCGCCACTTCACGGGTGTGCGTAATTTTAAAGCATGTAATGTTTGGTATCTATGTACTCAGCATAAGATCAGATCATCTTTTATATTTCACCAAACATTTTGGTGTGTTTTTGTGCATTAAAATTCAAAAAGTGTTTTTTTTTTCCAAAAAATTGCGTTGAAAAATTGCTGCCCAAATACTTTGTGAAAAAAAAAATTGCAACATTCTAGCAAAAAAAAATTTTTTCATGTAAACAAAAAGTGTCAGAAAGGTGGTGGTGGAAATTGTGATTTCACTTCCTCACTACCTATCACAGTTTCAGAGGCCCTGAAATGTCAAGACACCACAAATCCCCCCTAAATGACCGAATTTTGGAAAGTAGACATCCCAGGCTATTTCCTGAGAGGCATGTTAAGTCCATGGAATATTTTATATTTTGTCACAAGTTTCGGCAAAATAGATTTTTTTTTTCCACAAAGTTTTCACTAAATGATAGTTTAAAGTGCAAAAAAAAATGTCAATGTTCCTGAAACTTGTGACAAAATATAAGCTATTCAATGGACTCATCATGCCTCTCAGTAAATAGCTTGGAGTGTTTACGTTCCAAAATTCCAAAATGGGATCATTGGGGGGGGGGGGGGGGGGTTGTGCTATATGGGCATGGCCTGCGAAACTGGGATAGGTAGTGAGGAGTATAATCACAATTTTATGCCCTTAGAAATCCTGAAGGCGGTGATTGTTTTTCGGGGTCCGGTATGCGGCTAGACTGCCAAAAAGTCTCACAAATGTGGTATCCCCATGCTAAAGAGAAGCAGCAGAATGTATTTTGGGGTGTAATTCCACATATACATATGTCATGTGTGAGCAATATATCATTTAGTGACAACTTTGTGAAAACATTTTTTTTATTTTTCTGAAACTTTTGGCAACATATAAAATATTCCATGGACTCAACATGCCTCTCAGCAAATAGCTTGGGGTGTCTACTTTCCAAAATGGGGTCATTTGGGGGGGGGGGGGGGTTTG
>BLSH010365507.1:892677-908080 GCA_018402905.1 Glandirana rugosa
TTTCCTAAACTCTTACAAATGTGTTATATTACACACTTTTATTTGAAATTAATAGGTAAGTATACTTTTCTTTTAGGGTCAAATAAGTAGATGTGTACTATATGTTTTCATGTCACGATGTTTTATGGTACATTCAATTATTATGTTCACGTTTTATCACTTGTATATACAGCGACAATTTCACTGGTGTAAATTTAACGTGTTTAAGTTTGGTTTATGTCAACACAAGTCTTAATAAGTTGGGGGTGACTTTAACTAACAAAACCAGCCAAACTGTAACTAATACTAGTAAGTCAGTAGGACGAATGTGTGCCTCTTTGATTTAATTGTAAGCAGGATGACTGAATGATCATAATCAATGTCAAACCGACCAAAACAATCAATTTCAGTGGGGGTTGAATAATTCTGAACACAACTGTATTTGGTTTGAATTTGTGCAATTTAAATGTGGTCACTTTAACAGCGACATATATGTTCACTATTTTGCACTTGTATTATTAACTTACATGGTATTTTGTAGCACTGTACTTTTGTATATCATGTGTAGATGAATAAACTGGGATTTTCTTTTCATATGAATGGATAATTAAAGTTTATTTTCACACATTATATTGTGTAAACATTCTCAAATCCTTTAGTAAATCAGCCTCAAACTGTTGAATTTATAACTACAATATTACTTTTGTTATGCTCGGAAAACAACAAGACTACAGTAAAAGGATTAATGTTTATATACTTACAGTTACACCAAAGAAATTAGTTTCATTCATTGCATCAAGGAAGATTTTCCCAAGCTTGTGATTTGTATAGTTGAAATCTTGAATGCTCAGATGCTTGTTTGTAGCATTAAGGTATTCCATTGCTCGATGAAGTGTTTTCGCTATTACCCATATTCCATCATAGGCATAACCATGAAACTTGCTGGGTTCCACATCTGATCGCTTTTCATTGTATTCTTTTTCATATTGCTGAGGGGTCTAAAAGTGCATATACAAGTCTCATAAGCATTCAATCCTTTTTTGTGTTACAAATGTAATACAAAAATGTTTTTCTTTTTTAGATGGCCATTAAAAAAAAAAACCCTTTGCTTTAAAAAAAAATAAAAATAAAATGTTTTCACTGAAGTAAGATAACTTCAGGTCCTACAGTAGTACTAAGGCTTCATGCACACAGGACGTTAAAAAAGTACTAAAAACGTCAGTAGCTTACTAGTGATTTTTTCAGCTTTTAATAGCGTTATATGACTGGCGTTTTTACACATTTTTCACATTTTATCCTCAATTGATCTAAAACATCCAAAAACATTGGGGACCGGAATCTAGCCATGTTTTTGCGTGTTTTTGAGCGTTTGAGCATTTTTACAGCTGAAAAACATCTCTCAGAACCCACTGGTCTTGGGTTTTTTTTCACACCTCAAAAACTTCCCAGCCAAAAACAGTTGATAACAGCCTATGCGTGCATGAACACATAGAATAACATGGTGGAGAGTTTATTGACTGTAGAAAAAAATATCTTCAGCTAAAAACAGTAGCTGTAAAACAGTCAAAAACCGTCCTGTGTACATGAGGCCTTAAGGCAAAATCAAAAATGTTTGCTGCAGTAATTTGCCATAATATGTAATCTGATCCTCATCTAAGGCACGCCAATAGAAAAACACAATGTGCTTAAGCTGATAACACACAAACAGTTCTAATTTTTCATATCTTTATTGAACATACCCATTAAACATTCACAGTGCTGGAGGAAAAGTAAGTGAACCCATAGACTAATTAATTCAACGAAAGCTAATTGGCATCAGTAGTTTGGACACCTGGGGTCCAATTAATGAAATGAGTTTGGAGTTGTGGTTTAGAGTGACTTTGATTGATAAAAAAATGATAAAAGACACTGAAGATTGCTGTTCATAAGAAGCATCAGTTTCATAGCCATGCCTCACAAAAATTAACTCTCTGAAGGCATGCGATCAAGAATAATTGATCTTCATAAAGCTGGTAAGGGATACAAAGCAATCTCAAAGTGTTTACACATCCATCAATCCAAAATGAGGCACATTAACTATAAATGGAGACAATTTAGTGTGGCTACTCTTCCTAGAAGTGGGCACCCAGTCAAGATGCCACAGTAAGGTAAAGAAGAACCCATAAGTAACAGGTAAAGGCTTTAAGACATCACTGGAACTAGCAAACACCCCTGTTCATGTGTTTACTATACAAAGTATAAAAAAAAAAACTTGTTGCACGTGTGAAGTTTGCCAAAGAGTACCTTAGCAAACCGCAGTGCTACTGAGAAAATGTTTTGTGCACTAATGAAACAAAAACCGAATTGTTCAGGAAGAATACTCAGCACTATGTATGGCACAAAGAGGGCACATCTGACTAATATCAAAACATCATCCCAATGGTAAAGTATCGGTGTGTTCAATAAAGACATGAGAAATTAGAATCAGAATTAGTTTGAGTGTTAACAGCATTAGCACATTGGGGGTTATTTTCCTAAACTTGAGCGTGCAAAATCTGGTGCAGCTCCTCATACTAACGAATCAGCGTCCACGTTTTATTGTCAAAGCTTTATTTAAAAAGCTGAAGTTAGAAGCAGTTTAGCTACCATGCACAGCTTCACCAGATTTTGCTTAGTTTTAGTAAATAAACCCCATTGTGTTTGACTATTGTTGTGACTCAGGTGAAGATCAGATCATATTTTTTGGCATATTACTGCAAAAAAACAGTTAATACTAAGGAGTTCCCATACTTTTCCAAGGGTTTCACATACTTTTTGCCTGCCATTGTATATGACACAGTCTGTCACTAGATTAAGAAATCTTTTTTTTTTTATCCACTCTGTAAATAAGTTTATTTTTCCTGGTGATACTGCTGTTGTTTTGCAACTTCCATCTTTCCTTGCAATAGACCAAGCTATCCAGCAAAAGTAGCAGTTAGAGGGTTGAGACAAACCATTTAACACTGATATGGTTGCTTACAATGAACAGCTTTTATTAATTTATATAAAACCTTTATCTCAAAAGGAAAACAAAAAGCTGGTTCTTCAACTGATTGATAAGTGTTAGCTGGAGTCAGCCTTTTGTTTGCTATTCACTTGTTTAAAGTCCATCTAAATCCGCTAACCAATGTAATAATGCCCCTTTACATCGTGCTGCTGTCCAAGGATGTCTCCCTGTTTCTCCTCTTAAGCCAGGAAGTGCATTACTGGGCAGGTCACCCAGTGAAAAAAAAGAAATGCAATATATTACAATTTATTGGGTTTAGATACACTTTAATGTAATTTTTTTCACAAGACTGAGAAACTTAAATTAAGTGCATTGGAAAATACTGCATATGCAGAGGTTACTTTCAGTGTCAAAATGGTTTGTACTGTATATGAAAACATACAAACAGCTGACCCACTGTATATTTATATATATACACTGTATATATCTCAAAGTTCCAGTAGTACAGTATTTGTCAGTGTCTGGATCTGCACCTGGGACCTCTGCAGTGTCTGGCTGTAGTGCTTCTCCCCGTGCCACCTAAGATGCTGGACAGCTCCCCGCCTTATCACTTGGACAACCTTGTCTTGTATCTTATTTCTGGTTTGCCTTTGAACTCTTTGCTCCTCCTATAAACTTCCTGATTTATGCAATATCTCTGCACTTCCTGTTTGCCAGTTTTTTTGCGATCTCCCCAGCCAATATCTTGCTCCTTTGTGTACTTGCAGCTATCCTTATCATCACTACCACTCGTTAACGATTTTGGCTTGTTCATCGACTCCGCTTCCATCTGATCCAGCTAAGCTACTTCTCTTACTAATCCTTAGCTTGTTCATTGACTATGCTGCTGCTTGTACCTTATCTACTTCATCCCCTACTTGATCCCCATTTGCCCTGCTGGGCAACGCTGAGGGCCACAAGCTGGAATTAGCACACAGCAAAATCCATCTCCACCATCAGGAGCTCTAGTAAAGATCGGCCAGTATTTAGAACCCACGCCTCTGCTGAGCTTGCATCATCCACTAGCGGATCTGTTTTTTTATTAATCCAGCTGGCTACTCATGAATCTCTCAACTGCTACAGCCACTGATCTCCAAGCCTTACTCCACACCGTGACAGTATTGCATCATGTTAGCCATTGAGCAACACATAAAGTCTGAGGTTTCAGTAATACCCTTTATTAAATAACTTAAGTTATTAAAGATGCAAACTTCCAAGATGACCCTTCTTCAGGCTTCATACAATTCTAGGGCTCTAATTTATCCCAAAAGTTTGCATTTTTAATATCACTTAAACTCTTAACCTTCAACGTTTCCTGGAAAACCTGAAGTCCCACACTTTTTTCTGCCAGAACCTCCCTATTAGTCTCTGAGATTCACAATATGGAACCGATACATCACCCGAGATGCAAAAAAAAAAAAATGGGACCAAACTTAAATTTTTCTTTAAATTGGTTATAATTCAGTTGCCAATATCTCTGGCTCCCCTGACTATTTTGCCATTTAGTTGTGGAAAACCAGACAGTTGGCTAAAATGTAACCTATTAAAATGATCAGCTGCACATTAACACACAGTTACAATAATACCTCTTTATTTATTATATACCTTTGTAGCTTGCACTCTTTAGTTAATTTTTTTTGCTGTGACAATTACCATGCTTAATGTTATGCTGTAGCTATGGTGGTTAATAAATTCACATTTAAAATTAAAATGTTTATTCTTGCCAATGTGTGTCCTCATCTGCTCTCAATTTAGGTTCATCTATATAATCCATAACATTAAAAAAAAAAATCTCAATTGTGTAATTTGCTTACCCGTCCTGATATTGTTTTGATTTGCTTTGTGCTAAGAGGTTCAAAATCCACTCCAATGTATCCTTCCATTGCAGTGAGCAGGTTTTTACTTGAACAGGTGGAAGAATTGGCCTGTTGCCACCATAATGCTTGATACCATCCAGGAATGATCCACTGATATTTACTTCCATACATATCTTCATCATAAGCCTAAAAATAAATGAATTACATGATAACTGCTGAAGCATAGTCAGTGGTTTATTCTCCATCGTCGCAGCGTGTGCCAGACACACAGGCCTTAAGGGGGTTGGGGCCCACTGTGTTTTCACACACTGCACAACAACAAGTGTGGGGATTAAAGTGCATAACAGTATTCTGTGTCTGTGCTGCAGCCATGCCTATCTTTTGCATCTGCAGCAGTATAAAGGACATTTATCCTGTGACTGCGTGTGCCAGAAAAGGGAGAGGGTGCTGAAGTAACACTAGGGGCAGGTGCTAAAAAAAGACTGCGGACAGGTGCAACGTAACCCTAATCAGCAGTTAGTGCGATGGAAGTAACGTGTAGCTGAAAGAGGTGACTGTGCTGCGATTGGCAAGCTTACCAAATGCATTTAGAAAATTTTGTCTGCATATGCGCCAGCTAGTAGCCAGGGTCTGTTTGGGGAAAATGCGAGCAGAGCACTGACTGGCTGACTACTACAGGACAAGACTGTAGAAATTGCCATAAAAGATGTTTCATCTGAGGACAGATATATTGCTCTCATTGAAGAGCACAGGTCAAAACTCTGTGATCTGGTGCTGGAGGGAGTTACACTAGGTGAAATATCAACAGAGAGGGAGGGTGAATAAAAAAAAAAACAACTTTTCAAATGAGAAATGAGCTGCACAGCAACAGAGATTGGTTCAAGCGGAGTTGCAGCCTGTACAAAAAAATAAAATAAAAGTCTGCAGCTACAAATACTGTAGGTGCAAACTTTTAATATAAGGACACTTACCTGTCCAGGGTTCCCGGGATGTCAGCACTCCAAGCAGATCCGTCCATCAGCTTTGGGTGCAGGCAATGGCATTGCAAGTAAGGGAAACTGGCAGTGAAGCCTTCAGGCTTCACAGCCAGTTTCCTACTGAGCATGGACTAGTCATGCTGCGCTTTCTGAATTGTCCCATCGTCTTCTGGGACACACACAGGTCCCAGAAGGCAGCGGGGGGAAGGAGGAGGGGCAGATGCAAATGTGGAAATGATGTACCTCGCTGCGAGGGCAGCTAAAAAACAGAAAAGGTACAAAACTATTAAAAAAAATATTCAAAAACGAGGCGGGGGGGGTGCTTTATTGTTCAGGACCTATTTGCATTTTAGCCTGGATCTCCGCTTTAAAAGTTCACATTGCGTCATCTCCTACAGTCCAGGCAAGGGTTAATAGAGATGCAAGGGACAGTTAGAGGCATCTTCTATACTCTTGCTGTGTGCAGGTCAGCAGTCAGCATCTGTCAGGAACTGGACATCGTCGCATGCAACTGTACCTCCAACTCCAAGCCCACCTGTAGCCCTTACAGGTGCCCCAACATGTAATGGAGGAGGCACACTTTAATATCTTCATCCTCTCATTCTATGTATTGCACTTTTTATTCTGTATTCTGAACCAATTTATTCTGCACACTGTACTGTACATTCCCAAGTCAACATTGCCTTATTCTATACTATGTAAGTCATTTTGCGATATGGCACTGTGGTACTTTAACTGACAATTGTGCAGTTGTGCGATGATGTACCCAAATAAAATGTTTGTCCTTTTTTCCCACAAATAGAGCTTTCTTTTGGTGGTATTTTGGTGGTATTCGCCTCTGCGAGTTTTATTTTTGCACAAAAGTTATATTGTCTACAAACTATGGGATATTATTATTTATTTATTTTTTATTTTACTAGAAAGGGTTAAGGTCAGCGATTTATATTGGGATTTCAGTATTGCGGTGGATAAATTGGACACCTGACATTTTTGTGATTGGCTCCCGATTTGTCCAATCACAGAGGGAGCGGGTCGCCAGCGGCGCGTGCGCACGCCCCAGACCTGGAAGTGTCAGATCACATACTAGGTATGTGATCTGGCACAGAGCGGCCGTCCTGCCGCAGTATATATGTGCCTGGGGAGGTCCACAAGCGGTTAAACCATGGCCAGTATTTAGCACCGTTTTTTGGACAGAGGGGCCAAACGTATGATTTTGCAGACAGACCCACTGTTTTCAGAAAATGCCCCTGAGCATTGTATAGAGTTTATATCAGTTTAGTCCACATATAAAGTTTATAACACATGTAAAAACAGTCTACTGAATTGAGAAAGCAACACTAGAACCATTTAGGCATTTATGTATAAAAGATTAATCACCAGCTTAGTTTCTTTGCATTATGTGAGAGAAAGGCATCTTGCAATTTACAGCAAATACAAATAGCCTTGATCAATAAAGAATGTTTTTCTTAAGTGCAGTAAACTATGGAAACCAATTAAATTGCATCTTGTACTGATCAAAACATACTTTCAGTTATAAAACACATTGAATTCACAGTGTTTCTTCATAAATTTACAAAATTCTGCTACATTTCTTTAGTAAAACGGTAGACTGTACACAAAGGACATACTGTCACACAGGTAACACTGCATGACTAAATGATTGTCACACAAAGCAGATTGTCACACAGGGCAGACAATGACTGATCAGGGAAGGCACAGTGATGACAACTGTCTATCTTCCTGGTAAGGTCTGGGCAGGCAGGCAGAAGGTGAATTTGGCATCTGGTGGATAATACAAAGATACCGCGTATCACTGACGTGATCAGCAGCACAGTTCTCTTTTGTGACATGATCTGGGGGGAGAAGGGAGGGTTGGCTGTTCAATACTACTATGTTTACACATGTGATTGAACCACTTCGTCTGGCACATTTAATTCTATCTGTGATCTGACCTCATTAATGATAGCTCAATCACAAACATAAACGTCACTTCAGAAAATTGCTTCCACTAGTCTGCCTATTATTTTACAATGGTGTAGTATTAAGGTGGTTAAAGTGGAACTACACGGCCTCTGAGCACCACATAGTAAAAACGCTATTTAATTATTTTCTAATATTCAGAGCAAACTCCTTCCATCCATGTCCCCATGCTTTATTTTGCTGAGAAATTACTTTGAAAAACACCCCCTAGCATTTCTGGCCATGGCCATCTTGTGGAGAGTAGATGATTTATGTGGCATTTAGTTCCTATAATCTATCTACCCTTAGCACAGGCATGCATGCTGGAGGAAGTGCTTACTGTAGCTGAGAAAACCCCTCCTTCCCTCCTGAAGACTCCTGGGATGTATGACATCATTTACCTTAGCCAGAACACCAGGAAATAACTGAAGAAATGTAAATATAAGCTTAACCACTTCAGGCCCGGAAGGATTTCACACTTTAGGACCAGAGCACTTTTTGCGATTCGGCACTATGTCGATTTAACTGACAATTGCGCAGTCGTGCGATGTTGTACCCAAACAAAATTTACGTCCTTTTTTTCCCACAAATAGAGCTTTCTTTTGGTGGTATTTGATCCCCTCTGTGTCATTTCTGATCGCCGCTATAAACATAAGAAGAGCAACAATTTTGCAAAAAAACACAAAAATGTTTTACTTTTTGCTAAAATACAAATCCAAAAAAAAAAAATATATAAAAAAACATTTTTTTCCATTGGTTTTGGCCGATTTATATTCTTCCTCATGTTTTTGGTAAAAATAAATCGCAATCGGCGTTTATTGATTGGTTTGCGCAGAAGTTGCCACGTTTACACACGATGAGAATTCATTTCTGGGTTTTTTTTTTATTTTTTACTAGTAATGGCGGCAATCTGTGATTTTTAGTGGTACTGCAATATTGCAGCAGACATGTCGGACCATTTTGACACTTTTTTGGGACCATTGGCATTTATACGGCGATCAGTGTTATAAAAATGCACTGATTACTGTATAAATGCCATTGGCAGTGAAGGGGTTAACCTGGAGGGGGCGCTCTAAGGGTTAACAGTGTTCCCTGGGCATGTTCTAACTGTGTGTGGGCTGCCCTGGCTGGGGAAAGGGGATGATCACGGCTTCCATATACAGGAAGCCTGTGATCACCGCCCTTCCCCCTCTATGAGAACCGTGTTTACTTACACGGACCTCCGTTCTCTCACTGCAGGGGGGCCATCGTGGGTAGCCAGCGGTGATCAAGTCCACCCTACCCTCTCCCTGGTCCCCCCCGGACACAGTGAGCGCGCGAGTGCGCCTCCGGCGGCGCACGCGCGCTCACGCGCTCACAGCACTAGTTATCGCAACCGCCGTCATATGACGGCGGTTTGCGATAACGAGCCACTCTGTCACCGTCAGACTGTGGTCGGCGGTCGGCAAGTGGTTAAAGAGTAACTCCACTTTTGTTGAGAAAAAAAAACACTTCCCCCTGGGTGATCTATGTACATTACAAGGATTTTAACAAACTTTGTTGCAGATTCCTACCTTTTATTATCCTGAAGAAACCCCTGTGTGTTTGTCTGTATCCATGGGGGAAAGTGAATCTAATGGGTGTGGTTTCATAATTATCAATCAGCTGCAGCACTTGCAAGGCTTCAATGAAGAATGCTGCTGGGCCTGCATCCCTTTAGATATGTTTTACTATCGTAACTCATCAAAAATTACATTTTTGTTGCAGAGGATGCCTGAAATCTGACTTGTATTTTCGTGTAGACTTCTGGGAATGTCAGTGAGCCAATCACACAAGCAGGAGGAAATTATGTTTCAGGGGGGGGGGGGGTTCTGTACACATTCTGTGTACAGAACATCTTCAGGTAGCCATATTGCATTGCATTTTCAGAAAATTACAGCGGCTGCAGCTGCAATTTATTGTACATGCTATATTATTTTTTTCTTTATTTGCTATTTTTTCCCCACGAAAGTGGAGTTACCCTTTAAAGCAAGTAAACGTGACATACTTTCCTATCTATTTACTAATGCTAGCAGCATAAGGATTAAAAATAATTAATGTAACTTGAGAGAGTGAAGTTCCACTTTTTTCAATTTGTTTGTAGAACTACTATACAAGCATCTTCCTTGTCTGTTAATATTTTACCAGAAAATACGTAAATCAGCCAACGCGGAATAACCTCTACACATAAAAATGTCTAAAACATGGGTACACAACTTATCCCTCCTATGTCCAGAATTTTAACATAATCATATATAAATAAATAAAACAGGGCATGTGGAAAATATACAGTAAGTATTGATGGTATCAGCAATCTACTAAAAGAATGAGATCACACTCTGGCAGATCTACTTTGTCATAGGCAATTCCCAGATACACATTCCTTTCATGGAGATAGTCAGAACTGCTCTGGGGCTCCCACCCTCCTGATGAAGAAGGGACACAGCCTTCAAACATGTTGGATTTTCGGTGGGAGCATGTGCAGAGGTAATGTTTACATTCAGTTATCTGTCTTCGGGTGCCGGCCTCAGACAGGAGTGTATACTGGATGTGTATCTCTTTAAATGCTTGCTTGATTTAAGTATTATTTGGGAAAATATTCACATAAGTGACATAAACTGGCTTGCTGCGGGGAGATCCAGCGTGTGGAGACATTATTAGCACTGGGATTTGAACAGCTTGAGGAACACTGCATTAGGCATACAGGTTTAATTTCAGTGTTGACAGGGATGACCAGAAGCTCAGAGGGCACTAAAAAGATAGCTTAAAGAGGCTGTAAAGGCTGAAGGTTTTTACCTTAATGTATTCTATGCATGAAGGTAAAAAACCTTCCGAGTGCTGCTCCCCCCCACAGCCCCGCAATACTCACCTGAAGTGATGTGCACGAGAGCCTTGGCTGTCACGTGACTCCCCCTCCTCATTAGCTGAGACAGCAGTGGGGGCCAATCACAACCTGTGAGCCAATGAGGAGAGAGTGGGGGCGGGCCAAGTCGTGGCTCTATGTGTCTTATGGACACATAAAGCTAGGCTTGGAAGCAAGCATGCACCAGTGCCCCCATAGCAAGCGGCTTGTTATTGGAAGCACTGGTCAAAGGAAAGGAGCTAGGAGGACCCAAGAAGAAGAGGATTGGAACTGCTCTGTAGAGTTGATCGAACCCCTGGATGTTTGGGTTCGGTGGGTTCGGCCGAACTTCGGGAAAAAGTCCGGGTTCGGTACCGAACGTGACCCGAACTTTACCCCGAACCCCATCAAATTCAATGGGGACCTGAACTTTTTGGGACACAAACATGACTGTAAAAAAGTCCTGGAAAGTGCTAGAGGGCTGCAAAATGATTTTAGAACAATAATCTGTCCCTTACAGCAACAGCAGGAACCTGACACTATAGGAGTAGGCGATGATGTTAGAACAATAATCTGTCCCTTACAGCAACAGCAGGAACCTGACCCTATAGAACTAGAAGATGATTTTAGGACAATAATGTGTCCCTCTAAGCTGTAGACTCAACAGAGATTCTGAAGTCTACTTAATGATACAGTACTGGGTTACTAAACCTAAAAATTAACACTTAAAGCCTACATTCAGTTTGGTCATTGTAAAGAAAGCCAGGGATAGGAACTGAATGGGAGATACATTTCTCCACTGTTTGGGATATGATATACTGCACAGGTAGGCATTTTATTGCAGAAGAGACATGCAATCCCTATCCTTACTGTCCCTGGCCTGCCTCTTTTATTAATTGGAATTCAGTTCATTGAATTATGGACACTCTGCAGTCAGCATGCAACTGTAGCCTGCCTAGGAATTCCCACTCCCCCAGACTAACATCTACCATCAAGGCATTTTGATATTTGCATAACTTTTCTCAAGAACTCAATGCTTACATCAGGACTGAAGGCTCTTAAGATGAGTATTGAGACAAAGGGGTGTGTTTTCAGGATGTAAATACAGAACCCTGCCAACCCCTTCCACTATAATCTTGCATTGCATAGAAAAACAAGTTATATCATGAAAACAAAATAGTTTTATTTAAAAATGTACTTATCTTTTAACTTAGCAGGGAAAGGTGCAACCATTGAAGATACAATATAAGAAGAATAAACTTTAGCTTTAACTGAAAGCGAATTCCCCCAGCAATGGCTTAAAACAAAAAAAGTACCTATACTCACCTAATCTATGGCACTGTCTTCTGCAGATTCACCTATCCAGGGATGCGGTGCTACTTCTCTGCCAGGTTGAGTGATGCTTCCATCTTTATGCAGTGGAGCTCTCTGCAGCATTAAAGTTGCACTAACTTCTGGGAACTCTTTATTGAATAAAACTAACAGATATTAAAAGTGGTTCTAAATTCAAAAGGTTTTTTTTTTTTTTTTTTTTAACCTTAATGCATTCCATGCAACCAAATCCAGTAAATCCAGTGACAAGGGAGTGGGCGCAGAGCTTGGGGGAGGCAAGCTACATGCATCTTCTTATGATGGCACACAGAGAAGCAGAGGAGCTGAGATCGCTGGCAGGGGACCTGAGAAGAGGAGGTTCGGGGCTGCTCTGTGCAATAGCCTTGCACAGAGCAGGTAAGTATAACATTTTTATTTTTTTAGAAATAAAAAAGATTTTGCAACCCCTTTATGTCTGGGGAGTAATGTTTCTCAACCTTTTAACCCTGGAGGAAAACTTAAACTATTTCAGAACTTGAGGTGCCCCAGAAATAGTTTTCAGATCTTCAGCTCACGGTTTGTTAACATGATCAGTGAGTTGTAGATATTACACCAAATTAAAGAATAAATAATAAAATCCACTTTTCTAATTTCAAACTTGTACTTGTTTTTTTTTTTTGCTGCATTATATTCAATTCTTGTCAAACAATACTTTGGCATTAGCATTCAATGGCAAAAAATATGTTTGCATTGGTGTTTAGAGGCTAAAAATACTCAAATGTACTGTTTGTGTCAGTGAAAATAAAAATGCTTCTCACATTGGAATCAGTGAAAAAATTATCTTCCACACTTTGGTGTCGGTGGGAAAAAAATGTCTCTCGCATTAGTATCACTGAAAAAATAATACCTGTTGCATTGGCATACGTGGGAGTAGTGTCAGTTGCTGTCATTGACAAAAATGAAAATGGGACATTCACATCTCCCACAGACACCAATTTAAACTACTCCCACTGATGGCAATCTGAAATACTTCAACTGACAACAATGTGAGCTACCCTGACTTACAACAATGTAAACTACCCCCACTGACACCAACATAAGGTGCCTACTACTAAGGGTGTCAGTTGTAAAATTAAGCCTTTAGTTTTAGTGTAAACATAATGGCCCAACAGAGCCATGCTCTGATGCAGTATACGTCTGCTCTCCTTTCCAGTGAGCCACTGGACTTGAAGCCTGACCTTGTCAGGCAGATGACATAGCATTGGACCGTGTTTACAAAGCAAGTGGACAGGAATAGTCCAGTGCAGTTGCTGTGGCAGTGCTGGGGGAAAACTGATGCTGCCTCTCCCTTAAACTACTCTGTCTCTGGCAGCCCATCTACATTCCTCCTCTTGGGCACCTAGACTTCTGCTTCACCTCTTCTTCCACTGCTAGAACCCCTGGGGACCTCTCACAGAACCCTATGGATTCTGTGGAACCCCAATAGAGAAACCCCACTCTGGGGAAACCTATCCATCTCTGTGGTACATACAGTTCTTTAAACAACAGATAATTAGCACATGCACACATTTTGTCACAACCAAAATGCATTGTCTGCATCATGGTTCTTTCAGATGCTTTCATATGTGGGACTACTTTTAGAAAATGTTTCTATTTACGGAATACATTGAAACCTGGTAAAGGTCAATGCAGTAAGCCTTTTAGTCTCCCTTTGTCCAGAAATGGCTGACAGCATAGAACAACACTGTGCACTCAGCTGCATACAAAAAGATGCATTGTCAGGTCACTCACGCAAAACACCCTGCAATAAACTAAGTAAAATTTCAGCAGGCAATAAGAGAGAGCCAGCATGTGAAGCACCACCTCAGGAACCATTGAATAAAAATGAAAATACTGCTTTTATTTCCACGGCATCGAATTAAACTTAGAACCAAGAATTGCGTGCAGAATGCAGTAAAGTAAATTAAGAGCAAGATCATTGACAGAAAACGTTTTTCATGTTATTCTTCATTCGTTAGATTTCAAGTATCGTGAATTGTATTAAAGCAATTTTAAACCCTATTTCTTTTTTCCTAGATTAGTAAAAAAAGGTTCATACTTACCTGCTCTGTGCAATGCACAGAGCGACCTTGAACCTGCTCTTTTGGGGTCCCCTGCCGGCGCTCTCTGCTTCTCTTCTGAGAGTACCCCCACAGCAAGCCGCTTACTATTGGGGCAATCTTGCGGGCATGTTTCTGAGTTTGGCTGAGTCTGACAGCATCAGGAGCCAATGAGCACTGATTGAGAATGGTAAGTGCTATGGGGGGGGGGGGGGTGGCTGTTGGGTTGCGCTTGAAAGGACCTTAGTGCAGATAAATCATTAAGGTAACAAAATGTTTGCCTTTAGAACCACTTTAAGGTGAAGCATGTCATATTGCTGAATGTTGAAACTGCTCATAATTAATAATACAATTCTATACAGTCATGTGCTCATATAACTAAGATCCTAAATTTACATTTTTTTCAATGAAATGGTTTGTTTATTTATGAAAATAGGAGAAGGTAAATTAAAGCATAACTTAAAGTCATTGTAAAGGATTTATTTTTTATTTTTTAAAACATAAACATTTAAACATATTATACTCACCTCCTCTGTACAGTTGGATTTGCACAGAGCAGCCTGGATCCTCCTCTTCTCGGGTCCCTCTTCTGCTCTCCTGGCCCCTCCTCCGATCAAGTGCCCCCCTGCCAGCAGCTTGCTACAGGGGGCACCCGGGCTGAGTCAGAGGTCCGTGTATCCATTCAGACATTGAGCCCAGCCCCACCCCCGCCCCCTCACTCCCCTGATTGGCTGACTGACTTTAATTGACAGCTGCAGGAGCCAATGGCTCCACTGCTGTGTCTCAGCCAATCAGGAGGAGTGTTCTGGATGGCTGAGGGCATCGTGGACATCGCTGGAGAGAGAAGGGGCTCAGGGTAACTATTAGGGGAAGCTGATACACACAGAAGGCTTTTTATCTTAATGCATAGAATGCATTAAGATAAACAATCTTCTGCCTTTACAACCACTTTAACCTCCCTGGCGGTATGACTGAGTCTGGAATTTATTGCTGAAAGCGGTAATGGTTTTCTGCATAGAGATGGCGTTATGTACTATAGGCCTGCAATGGTTAGTAATTACTTACTTAAACCTGACCAAACAACACTCTAGTAGACATCTGAGATGTAATAAAGTAAGAAACACACAAATTCATGAATTATAATCAAATAAATAACATAAATTTATTCAGATGGAAACACTCAGAAAATTTTTAACTACAAAAAATTAATAATCCTCCTGAGTGTGGTAGATCTTGAAGCAGGGTACCACACAAAGTCCAACATCACAATCGGGGCAGTAAAACCTGCTTTCTTTCCGGACCTTCTTCCCATTACCGTCTCTTTTGGAACAGCAGACCACACACATTCTGGTCGCTGCTGCTTTTTTGGCGGTTGGCGGAATATACTCAATAAAATG
>BLSH010365507.1:909574-940431 GCA_018402905.1 Glandirana rugosa
GGGTAACCTCTGTAAATAGAAGTGAAGGACAGGGTATCTGTTTTGACCTTCACTCTCTTTCAGGGACGTTTAATTCCCTTTGGTAACCCCGGAGGGTCCAGTGTTCTTGATCACAGGTGTAACTTCTAGAGGGGAGATAATGACAGAACCCTTGTTGGGTTTAAAAATTAAAAGAAAATGAAAGGCAAAATTACTATTGTCATTTGTCGTGTTTATCTCTACAACTTAGAGGGATTGTACCCGTCTCCATCGTTATTTTTTTGTCCACAAGATTAGGTAAAGGTGAGAAAATTTTTTCTTTCTTTTTTTTAACGGAATTGGGAGAAGGTAAGGGCTGCCTGCCACTAGCCCGAGCCTGACTCGGGGTTACCGCTCCTGGCTGCTAATTTTCACCCCGAGTCAGGCTCGGGAATACCGCCAGGGAGGTTAAGGCAATTTTTTTTCTTTCTTTTTTAAAAGAGTGGAAATGGATTAGAACACCTGTTTTTTTATTGCTACCTCTGCCCATGTTAGGGAGATTCAACATCTCTATTTGTGCTGTTTACTGTTATCATTAAAACGGAAAGTAAAAGAAAATTAAAAATTTGGGTTGTTCCCAAGACAGTAATAGAGGGGAGATCTTCAATGTGGACACTAGTTCTTGTGACCTGGGAGGCCCCAATGGTTTCCCTTAATTTGCAGGGACTTTCTCTCACTTCCAGTTTTGTCTATGGGACAGGAAGTGAAGATAAATGTCTCCAATGGGAGACAGGGGTTATAACCCTCCTTTACTGTAGCCAAAATGAAAAAAAAAAAGTTATGCTTATAGTTTCTATAAGTAAAAAAATGTAACAGCTCTTTTTAGACGGTTAGTGCTTAGGTAGAAGAGCTTTGTTTATGAATGCTGCATTTTTCATCGGATGCAAACTGTGGCAGGGGCTTGATTTAATCTGCCTTGCCTCAATGCAAACAGACCCCAAAACAACACACTTCCCCCCCAAAAATGCAGAACAGTTTAACCACTTCCCGCCTGGCCTATTGACAAATGACGGCCGGGCGGTGGCTTCGTTATCCTGACTGGGCGTCTATTGACGTCTTCATTTTGACCCACTGCATTACCGATCGATGAAAAAGGCTTCCATCGGAAGCCTTTTACCACGTGATCAGCTGTGACCAATCACGTAAACAGGAAGAGCCATTTGTCGGCTTTTCCTCTGCTCAGGTCTGCAGACCTGAGCAGTGGAGAGCCGATCGGCTGCTCTCCTGGATGGGGGGCTGCGCTGAACGTTTATCAGTGCAGCCGCCCTCAGGATCACCACACTGGACCACCAGGGAGCCGACCAGGACCACCAGAGAGAGCCCACCCAAGGACAGCATAAGGAGGCCCCCCATGGACCACCAAGGAGAAGGTCAGGAGGCTGCCCAGGGACCACCAGGGAGTCCACACTAGACCTCCAGGTAAGGGGCATACAGTGCACTGTAGGGATGGCACTGTGCCCATATGTGATGCCTGCCAGTGCCATCCCTAACAGTGCTATATGCACCAGTGCCCACCAGTGCCACGTACCAGTACCCACCAGTGCTGCCTCTCATTTTCCACCTGTGCAACCTATCAGTGCCCACCTTTGCCACCTATCAGTGCCCACCAGTACCACCTATCAGTGCCCAGCAGTGCCACCTATCAGTGCCCAGCAGTGCCCAGTGCTGCCTATGAGTGTCCAATGTCAGTGCCACCTATCAGTGCCTATCAGTGTTGCTTATCAGCGCCATTTATTAGTGCCCATCAGTGCTGCATATATGTGCCCCATCATCAGTGCAACCTTATCAGTGCCACCTCATCAGTTCCAATCTGTACTACCTCATCAGTGCCTGTCAGTGTAGCCTCATCAGTGCCCATCAGTGTAGCTAGTGTAGCCACATCAGTGCCCATCAGTCAAGGAGAAAATAAAATGTATACAAAGTTTTGTGACAGAAACAAAGAAAACTTTTTTTTTCAAAAATCAAATAACACCAAAAGAAAGCTCTATTTGTGGAAACAAAATGATAAAAATTTTGTTTGGGTACAGCGTCGCACGAAGGCGCAATTCCCATTCAAAGTACAACAGCACTGAAAGCTGAAAATTGGTTTGGGTGGGAAGTGTTTTAAGTGGCTGGTATTGAAGTGGTTAAACATAGTGGTCCAACCTACACAAATAAAGTAAGTGGAAATCTACAGTCTTGCCTTAGGAATGGCCTTTAATTGTGCATTAAAGTGGTAGTAAACTCTCTTTATTTATATTTACCTGCAGGTAAGCTTATAATAAAGCTTACCTGTAGGTAAAATGAATATCTCCTGCGGAATATATGCAGTGCATACTAGCACATTATGATGTTGCCTTGCAGAAAGAAACTATTTTTTTTTACATGAGTTTACTACCGCTTTAAATGCACAAAATGAACACTCAACTATATGAGCCTTCATATGGATAATTGTGTGCCTGTAACTTTTAGATTTGTAGCTGCTACTTCCACCGTTAAACTTGAGCCTATTACCACTCCAAAAAAAAAAAAAAAAAACATGCATTATGGTCAAACTACCAACATTTTTTTTTAAATTGAAATTAATCAGATTGGGGTGCTGTTGCTGCATTTATAGTGTTTGTTAAGCACTTGTATAAGTTTCCATCCACTCTGTATTATAACAGGAAGTTGCCCTGTGTCTGTTATGGTTAAGAAAGTTGTGGTGATAACTACCAAGACATAAAAAGACTGCCACATCCACATGACAAAATGTAGACTAAATATGAGGAAGAATTTCTCATATATGTATAATCCCCTTGGCCTTTAGAGGCAGATAGAGTAAATTTGGTAATTAAAAATGAGAAAAAAGGAATATATATTTTTGTAAAAAATATTGAACATTTTTATTTATACATAGAATATAAAACAGCGGTAGATATGTATATTCACATGTATTAGTCACATAAAGGAACAAATCATGCGTAATACTCTAGACATAAAAACAATTCACAAAACAAATGTGATATAGAAATTGCTTATACAAGGTGCCACAATAAATAACAGCATAGATGTAGTTGGACCTAATGCATGGAAATTGCACACCTAGATGGTCACCTATGGCAAGGAGTCCAGGGGCAATTTCACAACCGTCCCAACATGTTTCGGATTTTACATTCCTTCTTCAGGGGATATTTAGCATTAAATGCAACAGTATATGCAATCTGTAGAAGAGTAAAGCATGAATAGCAATGATGTACCATACATTGTATATAAAAAATTACAGAATGAAGTAAGATAGAGTACAATGCGCCTTCCATAGAAAGTGAATGAAACACTTATATCTGTACTATGACACCAAACAGACCAAACTCCTATGTCAGCCCACTGGATCTGGGGCAGATGGAATGTAGCCTGCAACTCAGATACTGGCGACCACTGATGCCGCAAACCCAGGAAGGGGCGTGTTTGAAGATGTGCAACCACGAGGAACATCCAGTGGCTGTGCCAGCTGAGCCACTTGTGGTGGTGTGAAAAACACTGGATAAAAGGAAAATAAAGTAAAAAGCCTATTGGTATATAGCCCAGTTGTGAATTGGGAAATACAAGGACCCAGAGTATACCAAAAGATGCCGGAATTAACTAGAGGTTTTTATGGGGCAGTGATAGCATGATATACATGCATTGCACAATATGTTTTGTTGTATCAAAATAGATAGTCATGAAGCAAAACATAAGGCAATATACTGCAACAATAATGTCAGAGCTAGGTTCTTAGTAAGGTAAAGGCATACTTGGTACCAGGGCAAGAAAGTTCTTAGAAAAATAGGTTGTAGCATGGTGTTACCTGATCAGTGCAGTCGGTGCAAATGTGGGCTACTTAGCAGCACTGTAGTACCAATCTGACTATATATAGTGCCGTCTCTTACCGGCAGCCAATCCAAAGTAGAGAGAGCAGGTGCTGGCCGCTTGTCAATTAAGGGCTAAAGAGCCTGGGTGACGAACGCCGAGACCCTCCGGAGGAGCGGCGCGTGGCGACGCCCCACCCACAGGGGCGGGATAACGTCACGCATCGGACCTCCGCTGGCGGATGTGTCGAGGCAGACACATCGGGTGGGTAGCCTCCACTGGAGGGCGCTCACACGGCCCATCGACCGTCTCGACCCCTCCTTGTTGGAGCAAGCTTTCTGTTTAGGCAGACTTCCGTCTGCCTCGACACATCCGCCGGCGGAGGTCCGACGCGTGACGTCATCCCGCCCCTGTGGGCGCCCCGGGCTCTTTAGCCCTTTATTGACAAACGGCCAGCACCTGCTCTCTCTACTTCGGATTGGCTGCTGGTAAGAGACGCCACCATATATAGTCAGATCGGTACTACAGAGGTGCTAAGCAGTATATTGCCTTATGCTTTGCTTCATGACTATCTATTTTGATACAACAAAACATATTGTGCAATGCACGTATATCATGCTATCACTGCCCCATAAAAACCTCTAGTTAATTCCGGCATCTTTTGGTATACCCTGGGTCCTTGTATTTCCCAATTCACAACTGGGCTATATACCAATAGGCTTTTTACTTATACATACGCATATATTTTCCTTTTATTCAGTGTTGGCACAGCCACCGGATGTTCCTCGTGGTTGCACATCTTCAAACACGCCCCTTCCTGGGTTTGCAGCATCAGTGGTCGCCAGGATCTGAGTTGCAGGCTACATTCCATCTGCCCCAGATCCATTGGGCTGACATATGAGTTTGGTTTGTTTGGTGCCATAATACAGATGTAAGTGTTTCATTCACTTTCTATGGAAGGCGCATTGTACTCTATCTTACTTCATTCTGTCATTTTTTATATATATAATGTATGGTGCATCATTGCTATTCATGCTTTACTCTTCTACAGATTGCATATACTGTTGCATTTAATGCTAAATATCCCCTGAAGAAGGAATGTAAAATGCAAAACATGTTGGGACGGTTGTGATATTGCCCCTGGACTCCTTGCTATAGATGACCATCTAGGTGTGCAATTTACATGCATTAGGTCCACCTACATCTATGCTGTTAATTACTGCGGCACCTTGTATAAGCAATTTCTACATCACATTTGTTTTGTGAATTGTTTTTATATCTAGAGTATTACACATAATTTGTTCCTTTATGTGACTAATACATGTGAATATACATATCTACCGCTGTTTTATATTCTATGTATAAATAAAAATGTTCAATATTTTTTACAAAAATATATATTCCTTGTTTCTAATTTTTGATTACCAAATTTACTCTATCTGCCTCTAAAGTCCAAGGGGATTATACATATATGAGAAATTCTTCCTCATATTTAGTCTACATTTTGCCCTGTGTCTGTTATAACATATATATATATATTTTTTGTATAGATAACACACCTTCTTACTAGGATCAGTTGTCATTTTTCAGCTTTTCTCTCTCAGCTCAGAATTCCTGAGGGAGGGGCTGAGCACTGCTGCTGACATCAGCTGGAGAGAGAGCCGTGCTGTGTTATCTATATAGATACGAATATTACTCATATAACACTGACACAGGGAGCTTATTCTTCTAATACAGAGGGGATAGGAGCTTTTAGAGTTAATTATGAGAGCAGAGAGGAGAAGCTAGGAGAGGAAGAGGGAGGGGTAGGAGGGAGGAGTTTAAGACAGGCACACAGGAGATAGGAGAGCTGGCAGTGACATAGCCTGCATAGACCACGGGGCTCTCAGGATAAGCAATATACTAGTGAAGTCAGATCACAGGGGGGAAGTCATGACCTGGCATTATCAAACAGGTATGTTAGGGATACAGAGGGATAATTTAAAAAGCAAAATCACCATGCTGCTAATTGAACATTAAAGAGACAGGGGCAACATTTTTTGGGGGTTAACAAATTCTTTAAACTAAGCTAAATGGTTTGTTAAATGTCCCCCATGGCAGTACCCAGCTCCTCATGCTGTTTTTGACAATAGCTTGCATATTTCCCTTGACAATGGCCTTTCATTGGGATTTTCTGATAAGTTTGGGTTTTATAGTTTTAAGCATGATTTGTAAATGAAACCCAGGCAGATTCCCCTTCCAAATAATAATGAACACTAAAACAGAGTGTGCACACATACAAAGTCATCCAAATAAAATTATAGGTGCTTTGTGAATTACTGTAGCTAAATATAATGTTTACAATCAAAATATTCACTTTCTTTTTTCAATTTATTGGATTTTGGGTTTACCAGTAGGTGTAATGATAGAAATCAATAGTAGCTATGATGAGAGAATGTGAAGTGGTTTTGTGTGTATAAATAAAAAAAGAAATATGTTTTAACATAACATTTTCAAACAGTCACTACTTTTTATTTTGTTTGCTTGCTAGCTGGTAAGTGTGCTGGGATGTGTTTCGTTTGATCTGTGCAAAGATCTTCCATGTGCACCTTACAATAAAAGATAGTTATATTTAGATTGGAGCAGTTACCATTTTCGATTAACTTGCTGAAATTGGTATGGGGACACACACTGGGGGTCTTCAGTGTGTGCTGGGCATCTGGTGTGTACCTATGCCTTTAAGGAGGAATTACCTACCTCCAAGTACACCTGCCCTCATTTTTATTCTTTGCTATTTTGTGCCCCAAGATGGAGGCTCTCATAAACTAGAGTTAGGGACCACACTACACAGAGCGGCCTTGCTGGCTAGCTGATACATGTGCTGGAACATTTTTGTTTTATGTTTGTTCTGTTCAAACCCTTTCTATGTGCATCTCACTTTAAAAGCTATTTATGACTTGATTTGAGTGGTTGCCATTTTATTTAAATATAAATCATTACCAAGGAATAGTCTGCAGTCCTATATCAGCCATGAGAACTTTTTAACACTTTTGAATGGGCAATTTTAATTCCAATAATTATTGGCTAAATTGTACTGTCTTTAAAAGGTTTGATGCTTTAATAGAAAATTATAGAAAATCCAGAGGGTTGGCAAGTTGTCAACTTTTTAAAATAATTTTTATGCTTCTGTAAGTGTTTCTGTGTGTGTCAAAACTCATCTGAAACCCTTCTCCCATTTATACCAGTGCCTGAGATATGTCACTCTGAGTGCTCCTATAAATTAATTATTGCGGACTATATTTTCACTTCATATCCCACCCCTCTTGCTTTTTTAAGGCTTACATTTTTTATTTTTTTTGGGGGGGGGGGTAATAAGAGACAACACAAGAAGTCAAATATACCAAATAAAAAAAAAATCCAATTAGGACAATTGTAAAGTGCTACAATAGTCATCCAGCTGTCCGGCATACAGATGTGCAGCTCTTGTGATATAAGTATCCACTGTTCAAGATCAGTATAGCGAACTAATGATAATAGTGTCAGCCTGGCAATATATGAGAATAAGTGAACTACTTGTTAAAAAAAAAGTATACACAACTAGAGTTGAGCGAACCCAAACTGTAAAGTTCGGGTCCGCACCGAACTTTGGGGTGTCCGTGACCCACACCCGAACCCGGACATTTGAAAAAAAGTTTGGGTTCTGGGTTCGGGTATTTGATCACGCATGTTGAATAGCTGCAGTGCAGCCAATCAACAAGCTTTTCAATGGTTTGCCCTTAGAAGCCATCACAGCCATGCCTACTAATGGCATGGCTGTGATTGGCCAGTGCATCATGTGACCCAGCCTCTGTATAAGCTGGAGTCACGTAGTGCTGCATGTCACATGCTCTCAGGCTAGTCTAGGGAGATGATGCTGCCGGTGCTGTGAGGGACAGATTGCAGATATAATAACATCTCATCCTGCATTACAGAACAATATGATTCTGGGCTAGGTAGAGATTACTACTACTGCTTTGAGGGACAGATTGCAGATCTTATCCTGCATTACAGAACAATCTTATTCTGGACTAGGTAGAGTCTACTGCTTTGAGGGACAGATTGCAGATCTCATCCTGCATTACAGAACGATCTGATTCTGGATTAGGTACTGCTTTGAGGGACAGATTATTGTTCTAAAATCTCCTAGTTCTATAGGGTCAGGTTCCTGCTGTTTCTGTAAGGGACAGATTATTGTTCAAAAATCGTCCCCTACTCCTATAGTGTCAGGTTCCTGCTGTTGCTGTAAGGGACAGATTATTGTTCTAAAATCATCGCCTACTCCTATAGGGTCAGGTTCCTGCTGTTGCTGTAAGGGACAGATTATTGTTCTAAAATCATCGCCTACTCCTATAGGGTCAGGATCCTGCTGTTGCTGTAAGGGACAGATTATTGTTCTAAAATCATCACCTACACTGCCACGGTCACGGCTTAGTCAACCTCAAGGCTCCTACTCCACATCCACCCCCCTTCCCATTTTTATTTTTTTATTTGATTTTAAGTTATTTTCCCTATCCCCATTTTTTTGTAGGGCACTCTTACCCTCATTTTACTTCCTTTTGCAGCCCTCTAGCACTTGCCAAAACTTTTTTACAGCCATTTTTGTGCCGAAAAGTTTGGGTCCCCATTGACTTCAATGGGGTCCAGGGTAAAGTTCGGGTCAAGTTCAGTACCGAACCTGGACTTTTTCGTGAAGTTCCGCCGAACCCAAACATCCAGATGTCCGCTCAACTGTATACACAACCCTTTCGAGTTAAGGAATAGTACGTTTAGGCCCAGTGTTTAGTGATCCAAATAGAAAATAAAAGAACAAAGAAAAAAAAAAACTTTAACAAGAATAAGCAACATTTATTTATTTATATTATTTGTTACATGTACTTATATAATGCCGTCAATATACACATCGCTTTACACATATATATTGTGCGTTCACCTCAGACCCTGCCCTCAAGGAGCTTATAATCTAAAGCCCCTAACTCACATTCATACATACATATACTAGAGCCAATTTAGACAGGAGCCAATTAACGTACCAGCATTTCTTTGGAGTGTGGGAGGAAACCGGAGTACCCGGAGGATCCCCACGCAGGCACAGGGAGAACATGCAAGCTCCAGGCAGGTAGTGTCGTGGTTGGGATTTGAACCAACCTTAGTAAGTGTTGATTAAATATATTATTAATGTATACCAGCCATAAAAAGAAAGAATATATTTACGTGATAGATCTCCTGACGGGAGATGACTCACGCTGCATGAAATTGTTTCTGCTTGTCCATTTGATGAACTATGCATTGTTCATAACTCACAGATAAGGTCAACTGCTGTTTTACTATGGCAACATTGGGGACTATAATGCCACCTGTCCAGTTCCTCAAGATCAGAAGCCTAGCTGTAAAGAGTGCAGGCATTACCCATGCCAGGACAGGGGTTAAGAACCATCTATGATGGATTTTTTAAAAAAATTCCCAAAAATGTATGCATTTTGTAAACCTGAAATTATATTGGATGGCCTGTGCCCACAGGACCTCCGAGAAGGTTGTGTCAAGTTCCTGTTCCTAGCTCTACTTTCTTTCTTAGTGTCTAAATACTGTCTGTGTTGGCTAAGCCCTTTCGCCTCTCCCCTTGTCTATCTACGTTTAGGTAACTGTTGTGGGAGGAGAGAAGGGAATACTATAGAGTGTCAGTTGAGTGACAGCTCTGAGTCTGCCTGGGGCTGCTGACATCACATCCAACATCCCAAATGGTGGCACCCAGCAACAGACTCGTAGCTTTTGTATGTCTTCATAAGAGAGGCTTTATGGGTAAATAACATCCATAAAATACAGTACTAAGAAAAAAAATGTAAAGCCATTAGAAAAGCATGGGAACCCCTTGCAATTAACTGGTTTTCTGCAGTAATTTATCATACATATGATTTGATCCTCATCTAAGTCACAACACTAGACAAACACAATGTGCTTAAGCTTATAACATGCAAACAATTCTAATTTCTTGTCTTTATTGAATACACTCATTCTTTACCATTGGGGTGCTGTTGGCAAGCTGTGCTTTTTTTGTGCCATACATAGTGCTGAGGATTCTTCCCAAACAATCCAACATTTGTTTCATCAGTCCACAAAACATTTTCCCAGTAGTGTTGTGGTTTGCCAAGGTGCTTTTTGGAAAACTTTAGACGTGAAGCAATTTTTTTATTGGAGTACAGTGGCTTCCTCTGTGATGTTTTGCCATGGACATCCAGCAATTTCAAAGACTTATGTATGGTAGGCTCATGAACAGGGATGTTTGCCATTTCCAGTGATGTCTTCAAGCCTTTACCTGTTATTTTGGGTTCTTCTTTATCTCATTGGGGATTCTGCATTGTGCTTTGGGAGTCATCTTGGCTGGGTGCCCGCTTCTAGGAAGAGTAGCCACAGTACAAAACTGCCTCCATTTATGGACAGTTTGTCAAACTGTTGACTTATGGATGCCCAAACACTCTGAGATGTCTTTATATCCATTTCCAGCCTTATGCAGATCAACTACTCTTGATTGTATGCCTTCAGAGAGCTCCTCTTTTGTGAGGTATGGTTCACGGCAATGATGCTTCTTATGAACAGCAATCTTAAAATGTTTGAGTGTCTTTTATTAATGAAAGTAGGTCTATACCACACCTTCAAATTAATTTCATCAATGTGACCCCAGGTGTGCAAACTACTGATGCTGACTAGCTTTTTTTGAAATAATTAGCCTATGGGTGCACTAACCTTTTCCTCCAGCACTGTGACTGTTTAATGGGTGTGTTCAAAAAAGACACAATAAATTAAAATTGTTTGCATGTTATCAAGTTAAGCATATTGGGGTTGATTTACTAAAGCTTGAAAGTGCAAAATTTGGTGCAGCCAGAAACCAATCAGTTTCAAGGTTTTATTGTCAAAGCTTGATTGAACAAGCTGAGGTTAAAAGCTGATTGGCTAGCATGCACAGCTGCACCAGTTTTTGCACTCTCCAGCTTTAGTAAATCAACCCCATTGTGTTTGTCTATTGTAACTTAGATAAGGATCAGATCACATTTTATGGCAAATTGCTGGAGAAAACTAGTTAATTCCAAGGGGGTTCATATACATTTTTTGCCACTGAACATTGAATACATATACTGTACAATCTGATGTGAATTGTTTTCTTTTTTTTTATATAAAAGGTCTGGTGACAGGGTCTCTTTAATCACTGTTGCACCTATGTCATTGGATTTGCAGAGAGAGTATAATGTTTTTTTAAGGATAAAGCACATCTGAAGCTGTTTGCCTTTAGGTACTCTCTCTGAAAGCTGAAACTCTGCAAATCCTATCTAAACATGCAGGCAGGGAGGGAGATCTCTATGCCCATCAAGGTGTCAGTAAATGTACTATTATTCTGACATTGAAATTGTAATGTAAGTAATATTTAAATCCAAGAAAAATGTCATGTATTTCAGCCTACTAGTGTTTAGATGTGATGGCTGCATTCATTTTCTCTTTCCAGCTTTTTATATTCCTTTTTTTTCACCTAATAATCCTGGGCATAACAGACTTCCTGTCCCAAATTTACACACGCCACTGTATCTTTGGTAATTAGTAGTGTATAGAAGATAGTTTGGAAGTAAGAACATGTTGATTGTTATTAGAGTCCAACTCACATGAAGTTACAAGGGCACTACATTTCTGGCAAGATCAACAGGTGTTTTCTGTACATGCTGAAAATGTTCTTGCCTGAATAAAGAAAACTGGGGCAGCCACCACATCTAAGAACTGGTAAGCTGCAATATATACCATTTTGTTTATGGTTATAGATATCCTTTAATCTAATTTGCAATTTCACTTGATGTACAAGGAAAATTAAAAATATAGATAAGAAGGAAGCCTGCTAATAATATATCAAATTACTTTGAACATCGTTTTGTGTATTTTCATACAGAGTAAAAGGAGCACTTCATTAATGGCATTTTAATAACAGGGGAAATGATAACCTTGGTCAGTTTTTAAACTATTCACTACTAATGAAAGGCTAATAAATGTCACAAATAGAAACGTGTGGCAATATTTGTATCACTTAACTGAATGTTACTGCAGATTTGTGCATAAAGACTTTTCCTGTAGCATAATCTTATAGTAATTGCTATATTTAAAATGGTAGTACAGTATTTACCAAATATTTTCCATCATACTATGTAATTTTTCTATGATTATGCTGTAATTAATTCAAGATGCTTTTAGTGTCAGGTGGGAATTTTAGGATCTCTGCAGCATGTTTGTCTTGTTGCCAACTAGAAGTGCATAATCAAAGGTACATATAATAAGAATAGAACTGCTGCAAGCCAATACCAATGCAAGCTGGAGCTTTGATCATATAAATGTCATTTTTTTCCCACATGATAAGTAATTTGTTATACAGTGTGTAGACCCCAGTGGTATAGACTTACACTCAAACTGTGAATAAATATTCCCCATAAGAATCACAATCAGAATACAAATTGAATATTTTCATGGAAGTGAAAATGGGTTCATAAGCTATTCTATAGGCGTGAAATGCTTTGGAATCAAAAGAGAGTAATGTACAGTATAAAGATCAGGTTTTTGTTTCATGTAGCCATTAAACTGATTGTAGCAGATTGTCTATGAAAGAAAGAAAGAGAGTCTCTCTGACTTACTTTAAACAAAGCTTATATTTCATTGAGGTCATTATTATCCCATTTTCTGCTTTCACATCCAATATGCTTATTTAACTCAGTTTTCCAGGGATGGTCATCCAATGCAAAAGTACTGCCAAAATACTAGTTTAACAGTAGATTTTGTTTCCATTGTTTGCTTATAATAAACCTTTCATCTATTCTAGTGGTGGCTGGTGAAATTTTGGGATGGGGGGGCGCCAGACCCCGTCCTTCCTTTTTGACCCCTCCCACTTCACACAAGCCCCACCCTTTATATATTCCATCCATTGTGTCAGGAGTATACAGCTCAGCATCGCCAGATAGGGGTATATACAGCACCACAGATAGGGGTATACACATCACCAGATAAGGGTATATACAGCACCAAATAGGGGTATACACCTCACCAGATAGGGGTATACACATCACAAGATAGGGTTATACACAGTACCAGATAGGGTATATACAGCACCAGATAAGTGTGTATATATAGCACCACAGATAGGGGTATATACAGCACCACAGATATGGATATACAGCACCACAGATAAGGGTATATACAGCACCACAGATGGGGTATACACATCACTAGATAGGGGTATATACATCATCAGATATGGATATACACATCACCAGATAGGGGTATACACAGCACTAGATAGGGGTATATACAGCACCAGATAGTGGTATACACATCACCAGATAGGGGTATACACATCATCAGATAGGGGTATACACAGCACCAGATAGGGGTATACACATCACCAGATTGGGGTATACATATCACCAGATAGGGGTATATACATCACCAGATCGGGTTATACACATCACCAGATAGGGATATATACAGCACCAGATAGGGGTATACATAGCACCAGATAGGGGTATACACAGCACAAGATAGGGGTATACACATCACCAGATAGGGGTATATACATCACCAGATTGGGTTATACACATCACCAGATAGGGGTATACATAGCACCAGGTAGGGGTATACACATCACCAGATAGTGGTATACTCAGCACCAGTTAGGGGCATACACATCACCAGATAGGGGTACACACATCACCAGATAGGTGTATACACAGCACGAGATAGGGGTATACACATTACCAGATAGGGGTATACATAGCACCAGATAGGGGTATACATAGCACCAGATAGTGGTATACATAGCACCAGATAGGGGTATACATAGCACCAGATAGTGGTATACATAGCACCAGATAGGGGTATACACATCACCAGATAGGTGTATACACAGCACGCGATAGGGGTATACACATCACCAGATAGGGGTATACACAGCACCAGATAGGGGTATACATAGCACCAGATAGGGGTATACACATCACCAGATAGTGGTATACTCAGCACCAGATAGGGGCATACACATCACCAGATAGGGGTACACACATCACCAGATAGGTGTATACACAGCACGAGATAGGGGTATACACATCACCTAATAGGGGTATATACATCACCAGATCCGGTTATACACATCCCCAGATAGGGGTGTATACAGCACCAGATAGGGGTATACATAGCACCAGATAGGGGTATACACGGCACCAGATAGGGGTATACACAACACCAGATAGGGGTATACATAGCACCAGATAGGGGTATACATAGAACCAGATGGGGGTATACATAGCACCAGATAGGGGTATACACAGAGCTCTGGAAGTAGTTTGCATGCATATCTGCGGGGATTAAAGTCTGTCTGAGCAGAACTATGGGGGAGGGGTCTTGATGATCAAGCAGTCCCAGTCCTATCCCATTGGGATAGACAGTGTGAGAGCGACAAAGCATTCACTTTGACAGCAGCATAGAAGCAAATGTCCAGACAACACAACCCGCTCCCCCATCTGTCAGTCCAGAAACCCTCCGTCCCCTGTCAGCCTGCACCTACCTTTATTCCAGTGGCGGCCAATGGCAGCCGGCTAGCAGTCTAATCGGATGGACCTGAAGGCAGCGAGGACACACTCAGAGGCCCTGCTGCACCTGCGTGCTAGCTCACCCAGTGTCCCAGCAGGTCCGCCACAGTCCTGCCCCTGCCCACTGCGCCTTGGCCAATGAAACGGTCACTGCTCAGGAGGACAGTGGACAGAGCCAATCAGTGTGAGTATGTGCACCTTGGTGGTGCACACACTCTCACTTACAACACTGACCAACAGTGACAGGATTATGTATATCATGTAGATAAAAGTTATACCGTTTTACACCATGGAGACTATTCTTTCTTTCATGGCTTGATTGTGTCTATGAAAATCCTTACTGCTTGGAATATCTTGGTCACTATACTATTCTAAAATCGTTTGGTGGAGCTTTATATACCGCTGTTGGAATGATACATGTGAAGGTGGAGATGTGTATGAGGATCCATAATCCCCTATGGTTGGATGCAAACTAATGATCCCATCTATGTGTGAATTTTCCGCTTTCTGGTAAGCGTTTGGTGTATCTGGTGGTGGAGTCTCACCGAGTGATTGGTGGTGGTCACTGGATATTATTCATACACGGTGCCTATGAACTTTGGACATTCATACACATTGGTCTACAATCAAGACGGTTTTATGTTCATGGTCTTGGCACTGACACTTTATTGTTCATTATTTCTTCACAGCACGGCCTCTTTCACTTGATACATTTGGCATAATTTGCACAAAGTTTTCTTTACACTTACCATCAGATGCAGATTGGATATTGACTGTTTACAGAAATATTTGAGCACTTTAATTACGTTGCACTTTAGTTCATGTTTAGAGTTGAGCGAACCCGGACTGTAAAGTTCTGGTCCCTACCGGACTTTGGGGTGTCCGTGCCCCAAATCCGATCCCGGACATTAAAAGAAAAGTCCGGCATTGGGTTCGGTATTCGGGTATTTTTGGCGCCTTTTCTATAGCTGCTGGGCAGCCAATCAACAAGCTTTTCACTAGTTTGCCCTTAGAAGCCATCACAGCCATGCCTACTAATGGCATGGCTGTGATTGGTCAGTGCATCATGTGACCCAGCCTCTATATGAGGCTGGAGTCACGTAGCGCCGCGTGTCAGATCGTCTCAGACTAGAGTAAGGAGAGCTTCATGCCGGTGCTGTGAGGGAAAGATTAGCGTTCACAACCATCTCAGACTGCATTAGGGAGACCTTCATTGCGGTCCTGTGAGGGAGACATTAGCGTTCAGAAGAACCATCTTATAGTGCATTAGGGAGATGTTCCTGTCTGTGCTGTGAGGGAGACATTTACGTTCAGAACCATCTTATAGTGCATTACGGAGATGTAACTGTTGGTGCTCTGAGGGAGAGATTATCATTCTAAAACCATCTACTACTGCATTAGGGAGACGTTCCTGTTGGTGCTCCGAGGGAGAGATTATCATTCTAAAACCATCTACTACTGCATTAGGGAGAGGTTCCTGTTGGTGCTCTGAGGCAGAGTTTATCGTTCTAAAACCATCTACTACTTCATTAGGGACAGGTTCCTGTTGGTGCTCTAAGGGAGAGATTATCATTCTAAAACCATCTACTAATGCATTAGGGACAGGTTCCTCTTGGTGCTCTGAGGGAGAGATTATCGTTCTAAAACCATCTCCTACTGCATTAGGGAGAGGTTCCTGTTGGTGCTCTGAGGGAGAGTTTATCGTTCTAAAACCATCTACTACTGCATTAGGGAGAGGTTCCTGTTGGTGCTCTAAGCGAGAGTTTATCGTTCTAAAACCATCTACTTCTGCATTAGGGAGAGGTTCCTGTTGGTGCTCTGAGGGAGAGTTTATTGTTCTAAAACCATCTACTACTGCATTAGGGAGAGGTTCCTGTTGGTGCTCTGAGGGAGAGTTTATTGTTATAAAACCATCTCCTACTGCATTAGGGAGAGGTTCCTGTTGGTGCTCTGAGGGAGAGTTTATCGTTCTAAAACCATCTACTACTGCATTAGGGAGAGGTTCCTGTTGGTGCTCTGAGGGAGAGTTTATCGTTATAAAACTGTCTCCTACTGCATTAGGGAGAGGTTCCTGTTGGTGCTCTGAGGGAGAGTTTATCATTATAAAACAATCTCCTAGTGCATTAGGGAGAGGTTCCTATTGGTGCTCTGAGGGAGAGTTTATCGTTCTAAAACCAACTACTACTGCATTAGGGAGAGGTTCCTGTTGGTGCTCTGAGGGAGAGTTTATCGTTCTAAAACCATCTCCTACTGCATTAGGGAGAGGTTCTTGTTGGTGCTCTAAGGGAGAGTTTATCATTCTAAAACCATCTCCTACTGCATTAGGGAGAGGTTCCTGTCGGTGCTGTGAGGGGGAGATTATTGTTCTAAAATCATCTCATACTGCAGTAGGGACAGGTTCCTGTCAGTGCTGTGAAAGACAGATTATCGATCGTTCTAAAATCATCTCATACTGGTGTAGGGAGAGGTTCCTGCTGCTGGTGTGAGTGGTGCATTTCTTGCACAAAAATAAAAAGTGCATCTACAATTTTCTTTTTTTTTTTTAAAAAAGAATAATAATTTATTATTTTTTTTAGTATTAATAAATAGTGCTACATAGTACATTTGTGTCCAGAATGAGGAGAGCGTCAAATAAGGGATGTGGTTGTGGTGCTGCTGGTGCTGCTGGTGTTAGTAGTGTTGCTGAAGCTCCTGTTGCAAGGATAGGACATGGTCGATCTGTGCCAGCTACACGCATAAGTGAAACACCTTCCTCAGGTAGGCGACAGAACCTTCAACGTTATATGGTAGGCCCGAATGGCGCTCAACGAATGGTGAGGCCAGAACAAGTACAGGTGATAGTGGATGGCTGACAATGCCTCCAGTTCCTTCACATTGTCTCCCACCCGTTCCCTTGATGAAAGCTCAGAGTTGGCACCTGAACCCCATGGCCATCTGTCTTTCACCTCAGCCCCTTGTAAATCAGCCAAGTAGTTGAGCCCCAAGTCATGCAGCAGTCTCTTATGCTTTATGATGACTCTGCTGGTGTGCTTTCCGTGGGCCATCCACATAGCCCTGCCCCAGAAGTGGAAGACATTGAGTGCACCGATGCCCAACCACTTCTGTTGCAGGATGAGGACATGGACACACCACCGCAGCACGTCTCTGATGATGACAAAACACAGGTGCCAACTGCTGCGGCTTTCCTCAGTGTGCAGACTGACAAGGAGGGCAGTAGTGATGTGTGCAGTTTGGAGGAAGAGATGGTGGTCACACAGAGGCACCAGCATAGCAAATGAGGAAGCAGGTTGCAAAAGCGGAGCGAGCGTCCCCTAGACAGTATGCCTGCTACTACCCACCGCACCCAGGGACCTAGCACACCAAAGGCAGCTCAAAGGCATTCCCCGGCGTAGTAGTTCTTCAGAGAATGTGCTGACTACAAGACACAAGTGGTTTGCACACTGTGCAAAGAGAGGCTGAAGCGAGGCACAAATGTTCTAAACCTGAGCACAACCTCCATGACCAGGCATCTAAATGCAAAGCACTTGCTTCAGTGGAATAAGTACCTCAAAATCCAAGAAAGATCTCGGCCTCCTCCTGGTTCCTCTTCTGCTGCTGCCTCGGCCTCTTCCTCCACCTCTACAGTGCCAGTGTCACCTGCCACCCAGCAAACAGACGATGTGACAGCAAGGCCACCATGTCCGTCACCGTCCCCAAGCATTTCCACACGGTCCCAAGTCGGGGACGAGATCAAGTGTGCACTGCGCTACGCCATCTGTGGCAAGGTCCACATAACCACTGATATGTGGACCAGTAAGCATGGGCAGGGATGCTATATCTCGCTAACTGCACACTGGGCAAATGTAGTGGCGGGTGGGCCTGAAGCGGTTAGCCGCTTGGCGCATGTCCTTCTGCCACCGAGGATTGCAGGGCATTTCTCTTTGCCTCCTGTTGCCTCCTCCTCCTACTGCGCTTCCTCCTCCTCCTCTACCACCACCTCATCCGCTCAACGTAACACCTTCACCACCAACCTCAGCACATCCAGGGGGGAAAGACAGCAGGCTGCTTTAAAACTGATATGTTTGGGGGATAAACCCCACACTGCGCAAGAGCTGTGGATGGGCATTGAACAACAGACCGATGAGTGGTTGTTGCCACTGAGCCTCAAGCCCGGCCTGTGGGTGTGCAATAATGGGCGAAATCTCGTAGAAGCTCTGGGCCTAGCCGGTTTGATGCACATCCCTTGCCTGGCGCATGTGCTGAATTTGGTGGTGCAGAAATTTCTAAAAAACTACCCGGATATGTCAGAGCTGCTGCAGAAAGTGCGGGCCATTTGTGCGCGCTTTCGGCGTTCTCATCCTGCTGCTGCTCGCCTGTCTGCGCTGCAGCGGAACTTCGGCCTTCCCGCTCACCGCCTCATATGCGACGTGCCCACAAGGTGGAACTCCACCTTGCACATGCTGGAGAGACTGTGCAAGCATCAGCAGGCAATAGTGGATTTTCAGCTGCAGCACGCACGGGTCAGTCACTCTGCGGAACAGCACCACTTCACCACCAATGAATGGGCCTCCATGCGAGACCTGTGTACCATATTACAGTGTTTTGAGTACTCCACCAACATGGCCAGTGCCGATGACACTGTTCTCAGCGTTACTATCCCACTTCTATGTCTCCTTGAAAAAACACTTTGGGTGATGATGGAAGAGGATGTGGCACAGGAGGAAGAGGAGGAGGAAGAGGGGTCATTTCCACTGTTATCAGGCCAGTCATTCACAAGTGACTCGGAGGGAGGGTTCCTGCACCAGCATAGGCCAGGTAAAAAATATTCAAGCCAGGGCACAGTTCTGGAGGATGAGGAGGACGAGGAAGATGATGAGGAGGAGCAGGAAGAACCTTGTTCACAGCAGGGTGGCACCCAACGCAGCTCGTGGGCATCACTGGAGCGTGGCTGGGGGGATACCGAGGACACAGATGATACACCTCCCACAGAGGACAGCTTGTCTTTGCCTCTGGGCAGCCTGGCACACATGAGCGACCACATGCTGCAATGCCTGCTCAACGACAGCCGAGTTGCCCACATTTTAACTTGTGCCGATTACTGGGGGGCCACCCTGCTGGATCCCCGTTACAAGGACAACGTGCCATCCTTAATTCCCTCACTGGAGTGTGATTGGAAGATGCGTGACTACAAGCGCACGCTGGTAGACACACTGCTGATGGCATTCCCAAATGACACGGGGCTCTGTGGAAGCACAAGGTGAAGGCGAAGGAGGAGGAAGAGGTTGCCAATGCAGCTGTGGCACCACCAGCACCTCAGAAGGCAGGGTTAGCATGGCCGAAATGTGGAAAAGCTTTGTCAGCAGTCCGCCACAACAAACAGCACCACCAGCTGATTGGCAACGTCTTAGCAGGAGGCAGCATTTCGGCAACATGGTGGAACAGTATGTGTGCACACACCTACACGTACTGACTGATGGGTCTGCCCCATTCAACTTCTGGGTCTCCAAATTGGGCACATGGCCTGAGCTTGCCCTTTATGCCTTGGAGGTGCTGGCCTGCCCTGCAGCCAGTATATTGTCTGAACGTGTGTTTAGCACGGCAGGGGGCGTTATCACAGACAAGCGCAGCCGCCTGTCCACAGCCAACGTGGACAAGCTAATGTTTATTAAAATGAACCAGGCATGGATCCCACAAGACTTGTCTGTACCTTGTGCAGAATAGACATTTAGACTGGCCTCACACAGCCATTGGTATACTTGTTTTTTTAATATATCTCAATATTTTGGGGCTACCCCAATTAGAAAAAACAAACAAACAAATAACAGTGTTGGCTACCTCCTCCTCCTCCTCCTCCACCACCGCCACTTCCACCTACACTGCCATGGTCACGGCCTAGTCAACCTCTAGGCTCCTACTCCACATCCACCTCCTCCTCCCATTTTTTTTTTTTTGTGATTTTAAGTTATTTCCCTATAAACATTTGTTTGTAGGGCACTTGTCCTACTCCTTGCCCCCATTTTGCTTCCTTTTGCAGCCCTCTAGCCCTTTCCAGGACTTTTTACAGCCATTTTAGTGCCCAAAAGTTTGGGTCACCATTGACTTCAATGGGGTTCGGGGTCCAGGGTAAAGTTCGGTACCAAACCCAAACTTTTCCACGAAGTTCGGCCGAACCAGACGAACCCGAACATCCAGGTGTCTGCTCAACTCTATTCATGTTACTTGCCAGCGCTTTATGTACCCATCCGTATTAAGAATTTGGATGTTTTAGTGCTGTACTATATTTCACTTTAACACTGACCAATGAGCTGGAAGGATTACAGTCAGCAAATACTAAGGGGGGAAAAATCCCTTACAACTGTATCCTGTGCCTGGCCTGGCAGTGACGCACTTTTAAAGAAGTCTGACCACTTTATTTTTCTCATGACTGGGGGGGGGTGGCCCCAGGCACCCCCTATTAACTGATCTATCCTGAATATCTGAAATAAAATAGTCCTACCTATGCGTAGACACCACACAGTGCCTGCTATTTACTCCTTTGTTTCATTTGATGCTGCGGTTTGATACTGTAGTCTTGACTTCCTCAGTTTCTGGTCTAAGCCCTGCCCTAGCACTAATCCTTCCCACTGTCTGGCACGTGATCTTGTAAGAGTAAAAGTAGCCTTATTGGTTAGGAAGGGACTCTTGATGGACATAGGGCCAACATATGCATAGGGCTTATCACAAGGGCCACAACTTAGTTAAGAAAGTAAAGACTCTTAAGCCCCATACACATGGTGCGATGGTCGTATGAAAACGGTAGTATGTTGTACGATCATCCGACCATTAGTATGCGCAATTAGAACAGCCGATGTGCGATAATCGTACAACAGTAGTTGGATGAGCAGACTAGAAAACTTTGGTTGTACAACAAGCGGTCGTACGACCGTTGTATCATGTGTACAGAAAAGTTGGTCCAACAAATTGTACTGTGCAAAATAGAAGTCAGGAACGCTCGGAAGTGTCCGTTCGTGTAAACCTACGTTCCTAATTCACAAATCACATGCACCTGAACTTCCTCTTTATACGCTCGTAACACGTCACCACGTTCGGTTTGGTCGTACGATCGCTTAGTGCATGTCAGTACGCGAGATACAACAGCCAACATACGATTTGGGCCGTTCAGTTGTACGACCGTCGCACCATGTGTACGAGGCTTTAGGCAGCACTTTTAGTTCAAGATATTAGGATTGGAGGGTGTAATCACTTTAAAGTAGCCCTGTACATTGCTCAATGTCAGCAAAGTATCAGGTTTACTTTAGTAGCAGGCTGTGTAAAGATGCAGTACTTACCTTTGCCAACACCCCCTCACCTCAGTGATCTGCCACTAATTTAAAAAGAACTTTCAGTCCATGTTGAATATTTTTCAATAATTGTATCATTGTTTACTTAAATCCTTGGCTAATTATATGCTAACTATATTGATACTAGGGTTGCGCTGATACCACCTTTCTAAGACCGAGTACGAGTACCGATACTTTTTTCTTTGTTCCAAAATCAATACTTTTTTCAAGTACTTGCCGATACCGATTACCGATACATTTTTTTAATGTCATGGGAAAGTGGCACTAATATGCAGCACTGATGGGTATTGATAGGTGGCACTGATGAAACGTGGACTGTGTCAGTCGTTTTTAATTTTTATTTTATTTTTTTACAATTTTTTTTTTTATTATTATTTTTAAAATTTTATTTTTTCTTAGAATGCTTTCTTTTTTGGGGTCCGGAGGGGGGAGTGGACAGTCAGTGTTTTTTTATTTTATTTTTTATTATTTTTACAATTTTAATTTTAATTTTTTATTTATTGCAATGTTTCCTTTTTTTGATCAACCCTGCTGGAGGGGCTTTGGTGAGATGTCAGGGGTCTAAACAGACCCCTGAAATCTCCCCTTTGAGACAGGGAAAGGGACTGAAGATAGAGATTCCCCAGTCCCTTTCTCAGCAGCCTCAGCTGCATTGAAGATGAATAAAGAGGAGACAGCGGTTCCTCTCCGTTCATAAACTGAGACATCGTAAACACACTTTACAATGCTCAGTTATGAATGGACAGAGTCACTGACTCTGTCCATTCAGAAAAAGAAGGAGCTGGTAAATTACATATTTACCAGCTCCTTCCTCTGCTCTCCATCCTGACAGATGCAGGACAAGGGGAGAGCCAGAGGAGGACAGAGGGCCCGGAGGGAAGGGGGGAAACCGGAGGAGCACACATAGGACAGAGGGGGACTGGAGCAGGACACGGAGGGATCTGAGGGGGATGGAAGGACCCAAGGAGCACACAGAGCAGCAGAGAGGAGGACACAAAGGGGACACTCAGGTGTGATCGGTGAGGGCTGGGGAGGGAAAGTTGCAATCACCGATCTCCTTGTGCGGCTTTCAATAAAACAGATGAAAGCCGTGGAGGGGAGAGGAGGAGAAGTGGCTTTCAGCTGTTTTATTGAAAGCCACACTGGGAGATCAGTGATTGTAACTTTCCCTCTGCCGTGTGCACTGATCATACCTGAGTGTCCAGGTATTGGACTAGGCATCGAGAGCATTTGCACGAGTACTAATACTCCTGCAAATGCTCGGTATCGGCACCGATACCAATACTAGTATCGTTATCGGTGCAACCCTAATTGATACCAAACCTAATGATTTTTTACATACTATTTCTATTTCCCTAAAGATGGGTACAAATCAGGAGCTGGAGTCAGCTATTTTCAGTTTTCCAAATAATGAAGCACCAGGGGTTGACGTAATGCATGCTAAAATAATTAAACCATATAAAGAGACATTACTCCCAATCTTACTTCAGACATTTAATGATGCTCTTTCTACTGGTCTTTTGAGGGCATCTCTGTATGGGGCAATAGTTCTGGTGCTCCCTAAAAAAAAAGATAAAGACCTGCTATTGCTTGATTCTTTTAGTCACCTCTCACTTCTCTCTACCACTGCGAAGATTTTGGCTAAAGCCCCACCCAATAGATTTTCTGCCAGAATCCAAAATCTCATACATGTAGATCAAACTGGGTTCATGCCCAATAAATCCACAGTGGTTATTATTCCTAGCCCTATTATCTCTGGGTATAACACTGTGATGTGGAGATATCTGTGGGCAGTGTTGTCTAGATTTGAATTCAGTCCAATGCGTATGTCGGGAAACTACCTTGACACCTTCTGAGAGGATGCAAGCATGCACCTCATCACCACATATACAGGTTGGCGAGAGAGGATGACCTATGTTAAAAAACCTTTATATACACTGTAGGTTTTTAACATTGTACATCTATAGGAATCTGATATGGGACATCTGAGCCAGATTTTCCATTGTGCTGTGCTCGGATGTCACTGAGAGCAGCCCTCATTCTGAGCTAATTGCTGACAGATGCCAGGATGATAAATACGTTTGTTCAGTAACTGGCAAGATGAAGTTATGAATAAGCACTAACACGCAAAATATGTCAACCTTGCTCTTGTTCCCCCACTACATGTGGTTCTGACTGTTGGAATTTTATCATATCAATAAAGCGGATCTGTTGGAATGCGCCCGTACAGGATCTCTATTGTTTAGTGTACAACTCTTACCTACAAATCCTTCTGCTGGGATCGGCATAAATTACTCCTCACCTCTTTGCTTGCATAGGGCACAAGGCAGAGGTTTCCCCTGTCACCTTATAAATTTGCTTTAGCCAATAAGCCTCTGGCATCTCTAGTTTGCCAGTCCTCTCATGTGCTGGAGTGGTTCAGTGACTTATAGAGGAGAAAAAAGTGGCCATATATCCCTATGATACGCTTCTTTTTCTGGCAGACACCAAATCCTCCCTCACAAATACTATTGCCATACTGTGAGAGTTCAATGTACTTTTGGGCCTACTCATAAACTGGGAACCTCCTGCCACTGGACCCTTTAACTGACCCTATTTCTGACGGTATCCAAGTATCCGAAGATCCAGACAAATATATATTTTTAAATCTCCCGTTTTCATTAGCTAGATTTAAACTATAATGTACAGTCTGGTGCAAGCAGCCTCTCTCAGTAGATTGAAGGACTAATCCCATCAAAAGGATTTGGATGCCTTAATTACTCTATTTAACCAATAATTACCCATGCTGGATTCCTTATAAACTGAATGAAGTTAATAATGTTTTTAGGAAAATGATCAGGAAACAAAAACCTCCCAGACTGAAGTTAGAGATGCTATAGTACCCAAACAATATAGGGGTGATTAGCCATTAGTCTTTGGCTTTACTTTATTGCATCCCAACTCCAGTACATTGCAAGTTGGGAGGTTGGGATAGAAGACATATACACTCCCAATCTTATAATGCTTTGCTGTACCTGTTTACATTTTCTACATTTACCAGATACTATGGTATGTGTTAAGACCTTCTATATGCCTCAATACTTCTTATTGGCAAGAGTTGGGAATCCTCTAAACATATTTTGGATATTAAAAGTTATACTAACTATATGCTTATATGGGACAATGGGTGTATTAAGCTCCAAGGTTTTCAAAACTGGATTTTAAATTATATAAGGAAAGATTATTTTTCTTCTTTCAACAAATGCAAGATAATTTCTCTCCACATAAAAACATTTTTTTAAACACCTGCTCCGTCATGCTCTGTAAGCTTAGCCCTGTCTTTGATGAGTTGGTCAGGACAATTAGCACTAAAGGTGCAAGCTCATGTATATTTTCCTATCTACTGAATATGCTTTTATTTACGTTCCCTCTAGAAATTATACAAGGGTAGGATTCTGATCTGGAACATAGATCTGATGAAGATTGAGATAATTTAATGCAGGAATTGATAAGTGCCCCTCTTTGCTTCCTATAGGTTAAAGTAATTGTAAAGGCAAATTATTATTATTCTTTTTTAAATAACAAACATGTCTATATTTACTTAATGGAATTGCACAGAGCGGCCGCGAACCTCCTGCTTTTGGGTCCCCCGCCGGTGCTCGGGGCCCTTCCCTTGGGGGCACCCATGTGTGCTCACACCCGAGCTCCACTGTTGTGTCCAGTGACACAGACAGCGGGACTTGGCCCCGCCCCTGCTCCCTTTTCACCGGCTTTGATTGACAGCACTGGGAGCCAGTGGCTCTCGGTACCCTAGTAAAGCCATCGAGACCCAAAAGTGAGGGGAGAGTAGAGCTCTATTATGGAATCATTGGTTGGATTATATGTTTCACCACCCCACTTCCCTCTCCCCCATCCCACAAGATAGTCAGAAAAGTAAGCAACATCTCTAACCCGCTGGGCTCCCTACCTAGCTGCCTTCTTTGCTTCTAAATTTAGGTATGCTAGCCAAATTTACAGCAGTAAATGAATGTGGGACTGGTAATACTGTGTTGTTATCTGCAAACTATTTGTTTATGTTCATCTACATATAATGTATATTGAAAATTCAATAAAAAATATCTTCTCAAAAAAGTAATTTCAGTCAAGAATTCCTGACAACCCATCACCAGTAACAAAAACATATCTATTATTTTCTAAAATGATCTTTGCACTTTTCTCATGCTTACTGCATGGTGCAAAATGGCAAAAGTAAGCAGACAGCTTGATCAGTCCATTGCCATGCCCATGGATGCCCATTTGTGTCTCTGCCCAGAAGCTCTCTTGCCGTATTGGTGAGTAAATATTACAGATAACAGAGTCAATCAAAATTAGTGTAAATTTGAAGCCAAAACTCATTGTGATTTTGCTAGTAGCATAGAAGTGTCATGTCTAAAAATGATTTATGTGTTCATTAGTGAAAAAATAATATTGCAAAATCTACTACATTGGTGATATGGTGGAACAATCAACACAGTGTACAGTGAACAGATAAATAAGTCCACTGGACGACTTACCAGTTCACTTGGCAATCCCAAGGTTGTATCATAACAAGACAGTAGAGTTCCTTAGTGTTTAGGATTATGACTGTGGGTAGATAATCCTGCCCCATTATAATTTTGTACTCTCTGACACAATATAAAAGTGGGATGCCTATTGCATCCCTGGAGATCAGCAAGCCAGATTCCAGGAGCTATAGTCTTGGTACCCATTCTCCTTAAGTGTTTAAACTGCGTATACACAAAGGTCAAGTCATGGCCTCTCTCAGCTTTCATTCAACATATGAGGTGCCGTTTTTGAGCTGCCAATATTTTCTTTTGGGAGAACAATAGAAAGTTCATCCTCCTCCTAGTTATTGGTTTGCTTTTCATTTACCATGTTAAACTGCATTACTGCAGCTTCTGTTGCTCAAAGTACCCAGACCTCTTCTAGTATATAATCTCTATATTTTCTTGGACTAATGATAAAGAGGGAGGGACAAGAGTTAAAATACAACCGGTCGTCTGCTATGCACAACAACAGCTGCAAGGGTGTACTTCTCCTTCTCCTCTGACTACAACAGCCAGAAATGAATTAATGAATGTTTAGACAGGGCAGAAAATGGCCAAGTAATATGACTGCTAAATGTTTACCTGGATAAACACACTATAATATGCAATATTTCAAATATATGCTTAAATAAGTGATCTGAGCAAGATTCAACAGGTAGGATTTGGTTGGCTTTTTGGGAAAAAGAACTGGTGAAGTAATTCAGATAAAAAAACTGGTAAAGCAATTACATTTGGACATTAGATAATGATCTTACAGTATATCCAGTATTATCTTTCTCGAGGCTGACCAATACATGCATACATTTGATTTATGACTATGCGCATGTTGACAGTAGCTAGATGCAGAGCCATAGCCCCCTGGCTAAAACTTTTTAGCGTTAGTAATAGACTTTTTTTTTACTCTGGTCTCCTAAGCTCCCATGCACCAGTCTGTGGTGACTTCTAGATGGCCATGATCAGCCAATTCTGAGAAAACTGTAGGTATAAAACTACCAAGTTGGTAGAATGATGTTAGAATAGATATGTTAGAAATAATCCATTTGAACTACCTTTGATTACAGTGATTGTAAAGTCTCTTTTTTTAATAACAAACATGTTATACTTACCTGCCCAATGCGATTGGTTTTGCACAGAGCAGCCTGGATCCTCCCCTTCTCGGGTCCCTCTTCTGAGCTCCTGGTCCTTCTCTCCTGTTGAGTGCCCCCACAGCAAGCAGCTTGCTATGGGGACACCCAAGCCGAGTCACAGCTCCCTGTGTCCATTCAGACATGGAGTCACGACCCAGCACAGCCCCCTCTCTCTCCTGATCAGCTGAATTATTTTGAATGACATCAGCGGAAGCCAATTGCACTGCACTGTTGTCTAAGCCAATGAGGAGGGGAGTCCCTGGCAGCTCAGACACTCCTGCAACATCGCTGGATAAAGACGGGTTCAGGTAAATATTATTGGGGCTGAAGGAGGCTGCCTCACACAGAAGGTTTTTTTATCTTTTTTTTAGATAATAAAAAACCTTCTGTCTTTACAATCCCTTGAAGTAATAAAGTAATCCACTTGGAAAAAAATAAAAATGTACATTTTCAAATGAATTATTTGATTATGGTCAATGTTTTCGTAAAAAAGATTCTGAAATAGAGTATTGTTTCTCTCACTGAGATAGTATGCAATTAATCTTCGCTATATGAAATTTCTTTTTATGTTCTACCCTTGAGCATTTTCCCCTCTCTTAACTGACCCAGAGCAAAAAACCCACTTCGGCTTTCTACTACAATAGTCATGGTTTATGGGAAATCTACTGTCCTCCAAAATCTATATCAGTTTGAGTTTCTCAGTCAGACATGCCATGCTAACATAGAGACTTTATTTAGAAAATATTTACATTATTATTTTTATATTTTATATTATTATTATTATATTAATTCAATAATCATTTCGGAGAATTAATCATTTTTTAAATGCAGTATAAGTTTACCTGCACACCAATAGATTTTAGCTGACAAACGTTCATTTCATCAAACTGCCCGATTATTATCCATACATAATTGCCCTATGAGCTTTTTCTACTTTAGTTGGCCTAGAGCAGTGGTTCTCAACCTTGGTCCTTAAGTAGCCCCAACAGGCCATGTTTTGGGAATTTCTCTTAGATATAATAGCTGCCCAAAATACCAAGCCATTGACTCTGATTTAAAGCACCTGTGCAAGATAAAGGAAAACCTGAAAGCATGGCCTGTTGGGGGCTACTATGAAAGTCATGGTTTATGGGAAATCTACTGTCTACCAAAATTGATATTAGCTTGATTTTCTCAGTCAGACATGCCATACTAATAAAGAGACTTTGTTAAGAAAATATTTACATTATTTTAATCAATAGTTATTTGGGAGTCTATGCTTTTAAAATACAGTATAAGTATACTTACACAACAGAAGACTTTAGCTGCCATATGTTCATCAAACTGCCCAATTATTATCCGTACATCATTGCCCTGTGAAGACAAGTATAACTGGTTTGGTAAAAAAGCACAATTCACATTGTTGATATGAAAATGCAAAATGTAAAAATGTAGCTACTTACTGTAAATAATGAAAATTAAAAAATAGGGTTGGGGTAAGACTACAAACTGTTTAAAGGCAGTTTGGGTGTTTATTTACTTTTATTACATTTTGTCATTTTATAGGCTTGTATTAATATAGTTGGAGGCCCCTTTCCACCAATTACTTTATTTTGTTCTAAGAACACATAGATGTTTTTGTTGAAGCTGAAGCTGTGTAGTTTTTATGCTGATTATGGTGCAGGATGGCCCAATACTATTTCCAATATATACCTTTTGGGTTGACTTAGTACTACGGATTAAGGTTATAGCCAAAAGTTAAAGGATAAGGATATGATCAGGGTTTGAAGATGAAATGTTAGGGTATATTTTAGGAATAAGGTTAAGTGTTACATTTCAGGGTTAGGTAAAGGGTTATGATTAGGGTAGTGTTAAGTTTTAAGATTTGATTAAATTACAAAGGCTAGTTTGTACTTAAGGCTATTTTTTGGTTTTGAATAGAGTAAGGAATCATTACAACCCCAGCCAGGCTGTCTGTGTCCCTGCTTGGGAAATTCATCTTCATTTTTCCTCCTAGTAACCATTGACATTGCTACATAAAGTGATAGGAAAGCCAAAATTGTCAGCGGAACAGTAATAGATGAAAAATCTTTCCCTCTAGTTGCTTGTTCTAGTGCGCTGTCTAAGAGAGGATTTCTCCTATGGAGAACTTTCTTCTCGCTATACAGAAATGCTTGTTGTTTTTCCAGCAATGGAATGGAAAGGCACATCCCTCCTAAGGATTAAAAACAACAATAAACCCGGAAAGGTTTGGTTAGATTAAGTTTGTGGAGGGGAGGGTTAAAGAAAATGTGAACATATGTAAATATAGAGTTTGTCATTGCTGTCCTCCTTTTGGAAAATGTTGTTTACCTGCTTGTCTCTGACCCACAAGTATGAATAAGTAATTCTGCAACATGGGTTTAGGTGAAGTCAGAACTCAGAAAGTACTGAAGCTGATGGATCAGCATGAAAGACATGCTCCGTATTACTCTTTAAGTTTCCTTTTAATGTGACAGCTTAATGTTCAGGTAAAGGTTAGGGGTGAAGGGCATAGGGAAACTTTTTTATACTTATTTTTGGTGCCTAAACCCCCACTGGAAAAACTAACTGTCACACAGCCATTTGCAACAAAAGGGTAACATATTTTTCTACACATGATTTTGCTATGAGAAAGACAAGCTCTGCCTGGTGAACTGGGGCACTGTTTTTTTTATTCATTCGGTATCAAAAGAAGGAAGTTAATCTGCACCCACTTAGTATTAACAAAGCAGAAATACCTGCAATTAGATGATGACCCCTTATGAATATAGAGAGTTGCAGATGAACATTAGTAATTGGTGGTGATGAGATATTTATTCATAATTAGTGTTGAGCGAACCCGGACTGTAACGTTCGGGTCCGTACCGAACTTTAGGGTGTCCGTGGCACGGACCCGGACCCGGACATTTCAAAAATCGTTCGGGTTCGGTCCGGGGTTCTGCTATTTTACTCCACGTGTTGAGAAGCTGCAGGGCAGCCAATCAACAAGCGTTTCACTGGTTTGCCCTTAGAAGCCATCACAGCCATGCCTACTAATGGCATGGCTGTGATTGGCCGGTGCATCATGTGACCCAGCCTCTTTATAAGCTGGAGTCACAGTGCTGCAGTCACATGCTCCTTGGGTTAGTATAGGGAAAGGTAGCTGACGGCGTGAGGGACAGATTTTAGCCATTTTAAGACCTGATCCTGCATCCTGAGATAGATTACTTTACTACTGCTGTCTGTGCTGTTGCTCTGAGGACAGATAGCAGAAATTAGAGATTTCACATACCGCTGCTTTGAGTTGCAGATCAAGCTCTGCATAGAACAACGATCGCTACGATCGTGCTCAACGATCAGATTGTTGGGGGAATTTGAGATTTCAAATACCGCTGCTTAGAGTTGGAGATTTGCAGATTA